>CAUYQV010135232.1:0-27019 GCA_963574575.1 Galagoides demidoff
AAAGCTATAACCCAAATATAGCCAAAGAAGAAGGGTAAAGGCAGAGGAAGGGAAGGGGAGGAGGAAGGATGGGTGGAGGAAAGGTAATTGGTGGGACCACACCTATGGTGCATCTTAAAAGGGTATATGTGAAATTTACTAGGTGTAGAATATAAATGTCTAAACACAATAACTAAGAAAATGTCATGAAGGCTATGTTAATCAGTTTGATGATAATATTTCAAATTGTATATAAAACCAGCACATTGTACCCCATGATTGCATTAATGTACACAGCTATGATTTAATAATAAAAAAAGAACAAAAAAAACCTAGATGAAGATAAGAAGATTCTTCTGTCCATTGAGAAAGATATGGCTCCCTTTGTCAAAGAGTCTAAAAAGAAGTACTGCAAATTGTTAAATAAGTTGAGGTTAGCAAATACAGATGTGGGAACTGAGTCTGCAGTACATTTATGGAGAAAATTTCTAGAAGTATTCTTCATCTTAAGATTTTAAGGTTTCACAGCAAGAAGAGGGAAAATGTCAAATATAAAGATAAAATAAGTAGATAAGACAGGCTTTGTTAAATATGAGAGCACATTATGGGAATGCAGAAGAAGGAATACATATCTATTTCAAATTAAGACTGTTAAGATTTCATTAAAAAGGACGTTCAGGTTAGTAGGTTTTTAGGGAGGATATTGTATAAAGGACAGCATTTTCTCAGAGGAGAAGAGAGTAGAATCAAAGGCACAGAAGTGGGGGGAAAGCTACACAAACATTGTCTTCTCTACCAGAGGCTCCCAAATCTTGTTTCTGGGAGTTATGTCATGCCTCTTGCCATCAGGTAGCTTGTTAAAAGATTCCTGAATCCCAGCTGTGAGGATTTTTGCTTCAGAGTTGAAGTGGGCCCCAGGGAATTATAATTTTGAAAGGCTTCTCCTATCCATCAGGGATCTGTGTAGCGGTGTAGAATCTACTCTGGAGGTTTGTGGAGGAATGTATTTAAAAGACCTTATGTAATAGCAGCATTTTCACAGTAGCCAAAGAGTCGAAACAACCCTAATGCCCAACAAATGTTCTGTGAAGAAACAAAAAGCCTTGTGATGAAATACGACTTAAGTAGTGATGCATGCTGCTGTGTGGATAAATTTCTAAACATCATGCTCAGTAAAAAAAAAAAAGTCAGATGCTAAAGACCACAAATTACACGATTCTGATTATATGAAATAACTAGAAAAGATAAATCTATGAAGGCAGGAAGCAAATTGATAATTGCCTAGGGCTGGGGATAGGAACCTAGCATATAACCATATGGAATCTTTTTTTTGGATAAAGGAAATGTTCTAAAATTGATTATGGTGATGGACACATACCTCTATAAATTAACAGAAGAAATAGTTGAATTATATACTTACAAGGGCAAATATCATGGCATGAAAATTAAACCTCTAAAGAGCTATTTTTAAAAAATTCACTGTAGACTTACAGCTTGCCTCTCAGAGGGTGCCTGTGAGAACACCCTCAACTATAGCACAGAACTGCTGTCACTGCCACCTTCCTGGTGCTGTGCCCGTCTCAGACACCTGGAGTACTATGAGTGTCTCTGTCTTATTTGCTCTCCAAAGTCTGGAATCAGAGTGTGGTTGTGTGTGGAGGTTAGCAGCATGTAGGCCATGTTCTAGCAGCAAGAGAGACTAGGGAGACGATTCTCTGGCTTTGGCTGCTTCCGTGTTGGCAAGCAGTGCCTACGTCCCAGCAAGGCTGCTCCATAGTGAACCTCCTAGGCACAGGAGGGACACTTACATGTGAGGCATCCCATGAGATTTTGATTCACAGATGGAAGAAGGGACCAGGACACCATTGGACACTATTCTACATGTTCTTCTGGGGTGTGCATTTTTTGATATAAATCTATATATTTTTTGTTTTTTGCAGTGGCTGGGTTTGAACCCACCACCTCCTGTATATGGGGCCCTACTCCTTTGAGCCACTGGCTCTGCCATTGGTATTTGTTTTTTTATCCAAGTGGCCTAGTGTTGCTTGAATATGGTCAGAGGAGGGCAGAGGAGGGAAAAGGTGGAATGCAGGTAAGGGCTTCCCCAAAGTGAGACAGTCAAGCTTTATGAGTGGTGAACTGGCCAACAGATAGATGTGTCTTGGCTCTCTCCTAGAACCTGTGAACATTCGCGAAGGTGTACTACAGGCCTATGTGAGAACAATGCCTAGGGCCTGACACACCGTAGGCTAAACTTATTTTATGCTCCTCTTAATAACTGGGGCTCAAGAAGATGGAAGTACATGGTAAGTTTCAGAATAGGAAATGAGAAAATCACAGTAAAAAACAAAACAGCCATAGGCATTCTATGCATTTGTCAAATAATTGTAATTTTATACTAAATTCCATAAGATTTCTGAGGTAGATTTTTTTTTTTTTTTGCAGTTTTAGCCAGGGCTGGGCTTGAACCCACCACCTCCAGTTTATGGTGCCCTACTCCTTGAGCCACAGGCACCACCCTATGAGGTAGATATTAAACTCTAAATGCACCTCTCTAAAACACAAGAAATGTGAACACTTTTTAATACTAGCACTGTCATTTAACAAAAAAAAGAGAAAAAAAGGTCTCTCTTGTGACTGTTATGTGACATTGGACCACATTTCTAGCACAAATCTACATTTATGTGAGCTTGTATATTTTTCTCTTTAGTATGTAATGAAGACAAGATGCATGGCCTTGAGATTGGGTAGGACTTTGATAAGGAAAATTAGGGAAGAAACAATTTCAGAAGGGTTAGTTTACACAAATGCACGAAGAGGATGCACAGCAAGTGAAAAAGTGACAACCAGCCATGTCATCACATTTTCTCCGCCTTTTAGAGATATCCAAGTAATATCCTCTAAGCAGTCCTGAGTACCGAGCATCCTAAATGCCTCCTACTGCATCCATTGTTTATTTATCCCACTTTGTGTGTATGAGAGCTACTTTGACACCTACATTCCTCATAACCACTATTTCAAAGTGATTGGCATCCTCATTGGCTGTGAATGCCTGAGATAACATGCCTTACTCTGGAATGGGGTGAAAGAGAGGGAAGAAATATTCATTCAAATTACCGGGGAAAGTATATGAAATGCTTTCGATGCACAGCCTGGAAATGAAAACCAAATCTTCCTGACTACCAATGTGAAAGCACTAGAAGATTCAGTCGTTACTTTTAAGACTTGAGAGAAGAGATGTTTAAGCTGGAAATGATGAAAGGCTTTTTAATTAAAGCAGCGTGAAAGATGGCTCTGCAATTTACTCTGATTGTTTTTTATCATATACTTCTAACTTCAGTAAATCCTGGGGAGGGTGGGAAGCCAAGTGCCCCATTCTCTTTCCCTATCTTGGTTGCTAAATATTTCCCATTCATTATAATGCATCGCCCGTAAGAGCTGTCCAATTTCTCTATGTCTTTTCTACTCTTTGGACCACAGTGATTATAAATGGGCCTGGATAATAGAGCCTGTTCTCCTTTCTCTCTCTCTCTCTCTCTGTCCTACTTTCAAAGATACCAGTTGTTCTTACTGCTTAAATAGGCATACTATGCAAACATAAGGCAGGCTTGCCTATGTGCCATTTGCTTTCATCCAGAAAGGTAGATAGGCTCTACACACTCAAGTTCAACAAAGGACTGGTAGGATTTAATTGAAAAGAAACTGCTTTTAAAATCTCACAGAATTCAAAAAATGGTTCCCAAGGTCAAATTGGATATGGCATTGTAATGGCTGCTTAAAGCCAGTTTATTTGTACCTCATATGAAAGCCTAAGACAACAGTTAGGGTCTGGTTCAAGATTATAGGGGGCGAACCAGCTCGAGCAAGGGTTCTTTTATATCTGTGTGCTTATGCACTATGCCATATGATACTTATTACCTGGAGACTCTTGCATGAAAACCCTCTTAGAGGACAATATATTCTAGTTTCTGCAGAGCAATTCTCACTTTTCCTATTTCCAACTTCTATCTCCATATACTTTCCTCCATTTAAATTCTACCTCTAGAGTTTTAAGGGCCTATACTCAAACCCAAGCTCTCAATTCCATTGTGTTCCTTACTTTCCTAGATCCTACATAATTTATAGAGAATGTCTTCTAATTTGACATATGCTCTGATGTTGATTATGTCATTCACTAAGAGTTTTTGGTGAATTACCCTAAGCATTAACGAAACCTCTGTTCTGGAAGGAATTGTGTCATTTTCCATTGCTTTGACCTCTCCCCCAGTGCCAGATGCATAAAAAGAGATTCACAAATACTTGTAAACAATATTTAATATCTAACTTGTTAAAATAAAAAAAAATCCTCTTAGAATATTAACATATTAGAGTCAGGAAGTTGAGTGTAACCTCTCCATTAATATATTGCCTTTCTTTTTTATTTTTTTTTGGGGGGAGAATATAAATAAATATTTTATTATTTTTGTTTCAGATCAATTGAGGGTACAAGGAATTAGGTTACATTGTTTGCATTTGTTAAGTAAAGCTCCTCTTATAATTGTGTCCCTTCCCCAAGATGTGTGTCATACACCCAATGTGTTGCTTTTCATTTCATCTCTATAACATTATTGACACGAGGTCCTCTCAGCTGTTTCAGAGTAAACACTCCCAGTGACAAGAAATTTTCGAGCCAGTTTGTTTCATTTTTTGGACGGTTTTAGTTGTTTGAAAATTTTTCCTAATTATGGCCTAGGGTCCTCTTCAGTAATGTCCATCTATTGGCCTAATTCTACTTTTAGAAATGGCATAAGATAATTTGAAACTTTGTTTTATTTTTGGAAAAGTATGTATTGGTCAGAGTTCGCCAGAGAAACAGAAACAATAGGATATTAATAGGGTATAAACATATATATATACATAGTTATACATATGTGTTTGTGTATATTTGTATATAGTTATCACGAAAGATTGGCTCTTCCAATTATGGAGGCTAAAATGTCCCATGATCTTCTGTCTCCAACCTAGAGGCTCAGGAAAGCCAGGGGGGTACTCCCAGTCCATGCTTGAAGTCCTGAGAACCAGAAGAGCCAATGGTATAAGCCTAGGTTTGAGTCTGAGAGCTTGAATACCAGGAGCACTGATGTCTAAAAACAAGACGTCCTAGCTCAAGCACAGAGAGGGAATTCACTCATCTCCTACCTTGTTCTATTTGGGGCCTCAGTAAGTTGGATGATGCCCATACATTGGTGAGGATGATCTTTATTCAGTCTGTGAATTCAAGTGATAATCTTTTCCAGAAACAGCTTCAAAGACATTCCAGAAATAATGTTTTATCATCTACCTGAGTATTCCTTAGTCAAGTTGACACATGAAACGACCCCCCCACAAAGTCTTTTATATATTTGAAAGCAAGCATACCTACATGGCTAGGTGTTTGGCCAGAATATAACCCACCAGCCAAGGAAGATGCAATTGTCTTTGCAATCAGGCAAATCCAAGTCATCACCCGCAACAAGCAGAAACTTCAGCTCACTGAGATGCTTGTCGAGCAATTATTATGCACCAGAGAGCTTTGAGGGGACACTCAAATAGACATCAAGAAGTAATATGCTGCCAAAGCTTCTAAACAGAAAAAAGAAAAACCTCTGGAAACCTTAGTCTATTCCTTAGCTGAGGTATTAAGTTCCTTTACAAAATGTCTGGAGACTACTTTCTTCTGCTTTGCTTAGAAATCTTCACCAATGCATAAACAACAACCTTGATCTAACAAGTACTACCACAAAACCATGGCATTAAAAGTTTAGATGCACCCAGGTGTATTTA
This sequence comes from Galagoides demidoff, assembly GCA_963574575.1. Lineage (NCBI taxonomy): Eukaryota > Metazoa > Chordata > Mammalia > Primates > Galagidae > Galagoides > Galagoides demidoff. The sequence continues at coordinate 5,782 of CAUYQV010135232.1, forward strand.
AAGTTGACTTGATAATTTTCAGTCAACTGAATAAAACCTATAAAGATGCAAATAAGTCAGTGAAGACTATAAAAATTGCACTAGGAATCACAACAGAGGTTAGGTTTACAATGTCAAGGGGCATATTGAGGTGTGTTGAAAGAGCACTGGCCTGGCACCCAGGAGATGTGACTTTTGTATTGGTTTTTTAATTGACTTACATGAGTTCTTGGGTATGTGGGTCTCAGCTTCTGCAGCTGTAAATTGAGGAAGCTAGAATAAGTGACCCTCAAGGCTACTTGCAGCTCTAATTTTCCTTACTAAAATACACTTTTGAATTCTTCCATTCACTCATTCTCATGTTTAGTATAATTTTTCCATTTTTCTGAGAGAATAAAGCAAAATGCCTATTGTTGCCTTAATTGACATAACCAATCTGTTCCTGAAAAATTCTATGAAATTCAAATGAAATCATCTTATAGTGATTAACTATCTTCAGGGCTTACCAATTTCCTAAATTTTCCTCAAAATTTTGCCTGCTTCTTATGCCAGACTCTATAATAGTGTGTTCCACATACTTTTTCAATACCCAGAGACCTTAGAGATGGTAACTCCCTGATCTTCCAGGTCAGGCATATAGAGTTTTAGCTCAGGGTTGCTTCCAATACGATTGCTTAACAATGTGATTTTTATAAAACAGTAGAAACTTTCATAATGAAACCACCTTCTAATTTAACTGTTTTACGTACTCAATAAATCTTCCCGTGGAGAACCACCTCCCCGTCTCTGAAGCCACGTATAATTGCAATTATCCAGGTGTTACAGGTCTTTAAAATCTTGCTTTTTTTTTCTGTATTTGCTTGCTTAATTGAAGCAAAGGAAAAATAAAAACCCTGACGGAAGGGTAATCAAAGCTTGAAATATGCATTTAGACTGCTTAGAGTAACCACATTCACAAACTAATTACTGGCTCATCATATGTTCTGTGCCGTGCGACTTGGGATAGGAAGGGCTGCCACATATGATTGCATCTCTTTAGGCCCAAGTTGGTATGACAGACTAACGTGTGCAGGGGCTACTGAATTCTCTATTTTCATAAAGTGGAAGAGGCCTTGGCATAAAAAATCAGAGTGATGCTGTTGCCTTCGGGGATAGAATGGTGAAGCCTCTCATCTACAAACAACCTGGGCCTTGTTCATTCTTCATCATGAAGAAAAAAGAAAATAACAGAAACTTTTCAATGCTATTGCAAATTTATTCCCTGAGACACCTCTTTCTCTATACAAGACTCTTCATCACAAGTGCCTGGGAAATTCTTTATAACACTTTCGCTCTTTATTATTATGCAACATTATTTCTGTCCAGTTTTGCAATTATAAGAAGTTGTTTGTAATTTCCCTATGGACAGAAGGAAGCATTGCAGTGAAAACCACAGCAGCACATACTTATAAACAACATTCACACAACTATCATAACTGTGGAAATAAGGGACTATGGCGGGGGGGTCCAGGGATCTGTGAAACTAGACATTTTGAAGACTATTGTATAGACTGTTGTATATATTATGGGAATGAGTTTATCTATGTTTACTTTGGATGATGGGTTGAAAATGGGATTGAAGAAAGCTACTCTTTCCCTCTCTTAAATCCATTTTTCTTCTTCCCTCCTTTTCTTTTTTCTTTCCAGGAAAGATAAGGACAAAAGGTAAATTTTGAGTAGAAGCCTGGGATATGTTTTCCCACCCCCAAAATACTAACATGTACTCTTTGTGGACATCAGAAAGCTTCAGGATTTTTAGAATTTGTTATTGTTGTGACTCAGCTATTCTACATTAAGGCATTTAACTCCAGTAAATTATTTGACAAATGAGAAAATACGTTTATAGAAGGATCTTAACCATGATGGTATTATCAAAGCCAATTCCACAAATTTATTAGAAAACCTACTATGAGTTAGTAACCTGTCAGATACTGGAGATTTTTTTCTTTAATGAGTTAACTACACATGGGTCATGCAGGGAAGGAGCAGATAGCAGTTGAGTATGTTAAATTCTGTAACAGAGGCCCTGGAGATGCTGCAGGGGCTGGGAGATTGACCCCCTAACAGAGATTAAGGAGTAAGTGGGCTGTATAGGCTTCTTAAAGGTTGCTGAATATATTTTAACTCAAATAAGCAGATGACTGATAGTATGTTCATATAATGGAATGTTATACATTTATGATATATGCAACCATTTTTGTATTCTAATGGAAAAATGTTCATAATATATTGTTAAGTGAAAAACAACCAGACCAACATAAGACACGTGGGATCCATTTTTGTATAATACAGAATATGTTCATTTATATTCTCAGGCTGACGACAACTATCCTTGGTACTAATTTCTTCCTTTTTGGCATGTAATTAAGTATAAAATTAACTGGTATTACTTCCCTAATTAAAAACAAAGGAATGCTTGCAGAATGAGACAACCAACATAGGAAAACAAATGGTACTGATGTCAGAGGTAAAAGAGGTACTACCTGGTTCACCTAAAGCATCCTCTTGCTGTAGGCAGGAATGCTGTGCCCACCCTCACCATGACCCAGAGAGATATCTTTCAGGTCAGTGCTCTTTGCAGGGTCCCAAGTGAGACAAGCAATGTTGTAACCAAATCATCCATTCCTAATACCAAGAAAAGAGGATTCTGATAGAAAATGTGAGCAAGTAAGGATTTTTTTTCATTTATAAGTGGTGACTTTTGCATTCTGATTCATGTAAGCACCTTATGTAAATGCATTTGTGAGAATTTAAGCATATTTGGGTAAAAATGCAGCTTCTGGTCATTCAGCACTAAGTATTAAACATTGTTTAGACTGTAAACTCTGAAATCACAGGTTTGGAGTGATTTCACCCCCTCACATGCTCCCTCAATTAAACTCTTGAAGAGTGATTCAGTATTTTCCATATTGTTAGGCACTCTGAACTAGACCTCGGCAAAGTATGTCCTCAGAATCATACAGTGCATAAATGGCAGCCATGTACTACGAAAATGGTCTCTACAATATTTTAGCTATAGATTTGTACTAAAATAGACAAAATTTGAGCATACTTCAGTATTTACAAAACATATTTACATATTATTGTTCTGTGCCCTTGGAAGGTCTTTCCCCCACTAAAAGAACACTGTTTTAGAGAAATAATACCTACACTTGATCCTTTCCTTCAACAACTCCTGGAAACGCCATAGTCTATACTAAAGACAAACACATTTGGTTTTGATTACTAGTTTCCAAATAAGGTATAAAATAGGAAATTTTCTATGTCAAATTTGGTAAAATTACATCTACTATATAAGCATGTATACAATACTTACATAGGAATACAAAACCATGATGAAAAAATTGCCAATACTATAGTCAATGTTATGTCATACCTATATCATCTATATCATTTGGCTTTATTCATCAGGATGATTAGAACATTGCTTCCTGTTAGAACAGGTGCCACATGGGTGTCAAGAACTATGAAGGACATTAGATTTTACTGTGTGTGCAAGCTAACAAGTCAGCCTATCAGAGTTCTAAGCTAGAAGACGACATGAGAATCCTAAGTCAGAGACTATGGACTTTATTACCTGCAGCAGAGTAATGAGATCCATGTTTGCACCTGTTTTCTTTGTTCTTCAAGTTCCATGGGGACAACACAGAGGAGTCTGGATAGATGCTATGCAAGCAGTAGGTTTGTGCCAAGGATTCCTGTGCTTAGAAAACTCAAATCTTTTAATGGACTGAAAGCAAATTTGACCTTTACTCTAGAAGGAGACATTACCTTTGTTATGCTGGAAAGGAAACAAATAGGCCCTTTTGCTCTGAAGAGAGATACTATTATATCTTTACCTTCCAAAGCTACCCATATAAAAACATCCTGGAACAAAATGGTAGTTAGTGACTTGTTTGCAATATCTGTAGAAACATGAAGACTCATGGTGAATTGTCTCTTGACAATGGGCTACATAGCTTTGTACAAAGAACAAAACTGTTTTGTCCTTCTGGTATATTGGAGTGCATTTCATTTGGGAATTTATTCAAGGAGCTTATACAACAAAGTGTGGGTGGTTTGGCATAGTGTCTTTATAAGATGAGGGGCACAACTCCACGCCTTCCCCTTACTTGTTGGATGGGGTTCCTATTCATATATGAAGATGAGCATATCACCACTATTGACCCTGTCACTTTACATTAGCAGAATGATGAACAACCAACAAATTTTTTTTTTGGCTCTACGTATATATAAATTAAATTCATCTTTAGTAATACAGATTGGAAGTTTTAGGCAAAAATACATAGAATCAGAAACCAAACAGAGCTTTGGGAACTTGCTATTTCCTATTCGGTTTTACAAGCACATTCTCTCTTTCTACCTCTTTTCTTTTCTTGAATGCCCAGCCCTCACTGGCTGTGTGCTGTACCTTAGGTATGATTATCTTCCTCATACTGTGCCCTCATCCCACTTCTGCCCTCATCTTCCAACTTCTGGTACTCAGGCTACTTCCTGTCGATAGCTTAGACAAGAAGGGCCTTGACTTTGCCTTTTGATTTCTCCTCTCTGAGGATCCCTTCAGATTCAGTTCTGGATGCTAACTGCCTGATTCTTAGGTTTTCTTTTGGAAGGATGGTGACTGGCTCAGCTCATTTCTTCATACAAGTCTTTATCATGGGTTACAGGCCAAACTTGTCTTAAGCACTCCCTTAATATGTTTGTTGCAAGGATGCACTTTATTAAATGAATGGACACATCAAATTTGGTAAAATGTCATGTAGTTCAACTCCTGAGAGAGGGGTTGCAGACACTGCACCAACATGATTGATGTGGCTCATGCACTTTTATTGATATCACTTAAAGAAATTAGAAACATATATAGAAGCTCAAAAGGCTTAGTTGACATATTTAAAAGCACAAAGGAAATATTTTATTGATCTTTCCTCGGTGTACCTATATACCTTGAACTTATTTTTATAGTATTTTCTATTTTATAATAGTATGGAACATTTTTAATGCATCTGTTTCCTTCACCAGCCTGTATGAGCTTCAAAAGTCTTGGCATTTTCTTAATATTTTTTGCCTTTAGAATTCCGGGGTCTAGAGTAAATACTGGCTAAATGACAGTTGAATGAATGAACGCTTGATTGCATGAATTAATGCATAATCACCAACAAAATCTTTCTTCTAAATTGCATGGTAGAAGAAAGAAGAAAAAGGAAAGCCTCTTACCCTAATTAATGAGCAAATATTACATGCCAGGCAATGTCTGAAGGATATTCACTTATTTACTATAAACCTTATGAAAAGGTTACAAGGAAGTTGCAGGTTAACTTGCTTGACAAGATTAAATACCTTAGCAGGTCTTATAAGTAAGAGTCAGAATCAGAAGTTGAATCAGAAGTTCTGTCTGACTCTAAATCTCAAGTATTTTTTTTAATTAAACTATGTTACTACCCACAGCTGCCCTGACTGCTGATGCAGATAGAATGAAATAGTAAAGAGAATTCAGAAAGAGTCCCAGCAACAAACAATTTATAGGCTATGAAGCTGCACGGAATACACATGTCGGATATTCCAGAAACGAGTAACTCTATTATGCTGGGAATCATCACCTCATTATAAATGTTTCCATTCTAAACTCCATTCCTTGCTCTCTGTTAATAATTCAAGCATTTAAATTTTTATTGGTTTGCAAATTGGCACTCAGGTCATGAGCCTGACTTCACAACTATCATATTCGAAATTGGAATGGGGTGACTGTCTGTCTGCTTTTAGTCAAGTTGCCCATTTTCTACTATACAAATGTGCCTAATGGGAAGGAGAGACCCACTTGGTGGCAAGAAAAATCTCATGCAGTTAACGTTTGTAGTGCAATCAAATTAAATTTCCATTGGATTTTAGTTTAAAATGGTGCTTGGCTAGTGGCTGCCAATGGATCATCTCCCAAATTTCTACTAAAATATCAGTGAAGATGCCGAAAAAGATAAAAACATCACCTCCAGAAACTGAGACTTAAAATAGCCTATTGTCAAAATCACACAGAATTTTTACTAAATGTAAGATCAAAGAAAAACAATGGAAAAAAATACATACCTGCATGTATGTAGTCTAACAATGCCAGGAAACAGAAAGTTCCTCACTATGGAAATAGATAGGAAACTATGTTACTCCTTTCTGTACCGCCAGTCTGTGAATCAGCCTTGGATTTTGCAATAGCCAAAGTTCAACATAAAGTCATCCTTTGACTGAGTGTCTGGTTATTTTGTGCATCACAAATACTGAACTGATGCCCCTGTGCACCTATTTCTATATTCCTTCAAAAATGGTAATTCTGGAAAGCAGAAGGGCCGGAGACAGGAGGAGGCAGCATCATCATAAGATTGGATAAGTAGTTCTCCCTCTGTTTCTGCTGCTGCTGCTCTGATGAGGATGATGGAGAATCAGGGGCTTGGCAAGGGGAAAACGCAGCAAATCCCATTGCAAGTGTTTAATATTTCCACCTGGGGTTAGTGAAAGATTATGAAGAGTGAGCTTGAATAAGACAAACTATAACAGCTATGCCTTTAGGTTCAGCCAGGTGGTATTCATTCACAGACATCATCCGGGATGACTGGGCTGTGTCTGAAGATGTTCCTTCTGAACTCCAAGGACAGGTTTCCACGGCCACTGAGTCTGAGTCCTGGCACTGAGACTTACATGTCTGTGGCCTCAAGCAGGCCGCTTAACTACGTTGAGGCTAAACTTTCTCATCTGGGAGCTGGAGATTAAACACTCATCTCAGCAGGTTATTGTGGGAATTAAATATGATAATAAATGGGACTGGACACCATAAAGCAAATGTGGGAGCTTATGGTTGTGCCTCCTCCAAACACCTGCAGCATTTAGTGTCTGTCTGTATCAGCCTTTGGCTACTTACTGAAGGCTGCTTGGGAGTTACTGTTTACCTTTTCATGTATATGGCTCACTACAAAAGCTTTGAGACATACTATGTTATGGTCCATATTTCACTTCCAGGAAATAGTCAACAGCCTCCTTTCTGATTCACCCGTGCAAGTTTCAGCTTGCTCAGCTCATCAGTGTTGCTGGGAGGGCTTCGTTGGTTTCCATCTACATGGCTTTTACATTTCTTGATTTTTGTAGTGACCCACATATGTTTACCTCCTCTCCCTCCATCCAGATTGTGGGTTCGTTTAGGGCAGAACCCAGTTTTTATCCCTGTTTGTATCCCCTTCTATAATTCCCAGTCCTAGACTGACGGTGCCTGAGAAATGCAAGCTGATGCAGGTGGCAATTAGTTGCTGTGTGATTATTACTCAGGTAGTCTCCCGGTGCAGACAAGGAGACATTTTTCTTTTGCAGGTGTGAATCACTAACTTTAATAACATTCTACCCATTTTGTAGCAATATTTACCAGGGAATGTAAGGTCTTAGGAGAGCAAGAATTCTTTTTTAATTAATTAATTAATTAAGTCTGTACATTGCACAGAGCCAACTGGAGATCAGATTTTCATAAATAAATCTGCTAAATATTCCTCTGATGATAAAGATTCACACTTTAGCTAGAAGGTACCACCAAAAGTCTCAAAGTCTATATTTAGTTTTGAGATGTGGTAGCTAAAAAATAAAATGTGAACAGTCTATAACAAACCATTTGCTTTTCTAATTCACAGAGCTAACCATTCTAACAATTTATTACAAAATATTTCCTGTATTTTGCTATGTATTGTGCCAAGAATTGCACCATCCTTTTTATTCATCTTATTATGTGGTGTTAGGTTCCTAGGCGATGTTGCTGTCCATTTGCAAGGAGATATAATTCCTAGTTGTTTAACCCAGGGTGTCATCTGTCTTCTGAAGAAACTGTAGCAATGGGAAGGAAATGCTAGCATAAAAAGTTTATGGAGAACACTTCTCTCTCCTCATAGGTCCTTCAAGAAGATGGCACACCTTTGTTTGGCCTCTGCCAATTAACATTCGACTGACTTACAGTTTGGGGCTGTAATCAGTGCCACCTCTCATATTGTTTTATTTGGGATGCACTAACTGTTTTTGTCAGTCTCTGGTGTAGGCATTGAGCCCCTTTATGTTCTAAGATGGTCTTGATTCGAGGGCTAAGGCCTGAAAAACAGCCTCTCTGCTACCTTGCCTACCACTGCCTTTTTTTCCCCTTCCTTGTCATATTTTATCACTAGCCAGATTCTTACCTGCCATATTTTATAACAGGCAGATTCTTACCTGCCTCAGTGTCTTTAATTTTCCTTTCATTCTTTTTATTTTTTTCAGAAATCCTTTCACCCTTATATTATCGCAAAAAGTAAAGAAGTAGATGGCTGACTTCCAAGGTTTTCCTTCGTGGCAGGGGCTTGAGAATGATATACCTGTAGAATGCCCTGGAGAGGACTTGGGCACATTCCCCGAAGCCTTATTTTCTGTAATTCCTGAAGGGTAAAAGTTAAATACTTGTGAGTATGTCTCTCTGCTATTACCTGGGACAATGCCCACCACTTGATGGTTTCTTTGCTGGGTAGGGATGTCAAAGAGTGAAAATAGCACTTTAGAGGAAAAGGCCTCCTTTCTCCCAGTGGACTTCGGGAGAGTCAGCTGCTAAACAGGACAGGTGGCGGCGGGCAGCAAAAACACCTGGCCGGCCGGAGCTAGGGTAGAGGACTATTTTGTCCAGGTGTGAACACTCAGTATTTCTCCCTGGCTTTCAGTTGCGTGCCCCCAGATGACATTGATCAGGAAGTAAGAAGTCCAATTCAGTGATTCTCCTTCTGCCACTGCCAAGGTCCCATCCCCAGAGAATGTAATGCAACTGCCAATCAAGGGCCCAGGCATCAGTGGTTGTAAAAGTTCCCCTTGTGACCCAAAGGACTGAGAATGCCCAGGTTAGAGTTTTCAGGAACCATCACTTCTTCCTGCTTTCCTTCCTCCTTTTTTTATATTTCCTTTTCCTTGCTCATCTTGACAAATATATGGTGCTTATACCCAGGGCCACAATCTCCCCTTTCCCTAGCAGCAGAATCACCCAGGAGTACAGGACAGAGCTGTAGCTCTGTGAGTCCCAGCTAAGACTGAAGGATCAGAATCACTCATGATGCCCTCCTTGGAATGTCATACAATGATTATCGTGCTGGTTTGCATAGGACAGAGAGGCAATTATTCTAGAAATCTCAGTAACAAATCCAGGACAGTCCCAGGCAAACTGGAACTTTTGTTGACTCTAGAAGGACTCGGTGTTTGTGGCTCTGTTCCTCATGCATATTATGGTCAGGAACTGCTACCCCAAACCTTTTCAGGCCAACTCATTTTCTTAGGCACAGAAGCAAGTCTCCAGCAATGACACACGAGTTTCTCTTGCCTGCCTGGGAGGAAGCCTGCTTTCGTCCTCAGTTCCACATGTTGTGAGAATAAGTCTCTAGCTGTTTGGTCCCATCTCCTGTCTCCCACCCTCCCTTTCCATATGTGGGATCCACACTGTGGGTTTTTCCCTCTGTCTGCTGCTGCCAATGGCTTCGGCTGCCTCTCACACCCTCCCACTCAAGCTGCGTCCCTGCGGTGCACTTGCCTGCTTCTCCCCATCTGTTTCCCACTTTCTCCTGTCTGCAAATGCTTCCTGATATATGGCTTCTGAGAGGAGTGCTCCTTCCACTGCATCTTTCATTCCAGAGTCACCACTTAAAACGCCCCATGAGCCTTTCACCAGGCTTGCCCGATGAAAGCCCAGAGAGAAAGCACAACCCCCCCTCTCCTCTCCAGGCTTGCCAGAACCATGCTAGAACTTATTCTGCTCCTAGGCCTCCTAATGGGAGTGTGGATTTTCCAAACAGGCAGCATGGCAGGGAAGCTGCTCTGAGTGGCAAGGGCAGAGCACAGAAAAGCTGATCAACTCAGTGCATGGCCTGGGCCCCGCTGTGCCCTAAATGAGCCATTCATCCAAGGTGACATCTGGAGCCATGGAGTCGAGGCACTCTGGGAAGTGCTTATTTATTTAGGGAGGAGACGAAGCTGCAGTTATTGCCTTCTCTCTAGTCACTCAAAAGGGTGATGCAAAAGCGAGGGCTGGCATCTGGACTCTGTCAATGATAAAGCCGTGCTGGCTCTATTTTCAAAGATTTCAGAAAGGGGATATAATCTAGAGGTTCGAGAGCTCTGCAAAACCCTGAAATGGTGCCTTTTCCTGAGTGTATAATTTTAGTTATGTTCTCAGTAGTTCTGTGACCACAAAAAAGGGTTAATAGAAAGGTGAAGGATAGTGATGTAGAAAAAAATACGGAAGAAGAATATAGGGAATTCTGGAGACATGAATGCAAAGATAGGTATATTTTATTATTTTGTTTTCTTCATAGCCCATAGCCCTAGCAGAGACCCAAAGGCACACAAAATACCCAGAAAGTACTTGTCAAACCCTCTCAAAATCCAAAGTATTTGTCTGGATTTTCTATTGCTATCATCCAGATAGCAAAAGGACCAGATGCAAATGTTCACTCAGGAGTTTTAGTTTGCAACTCAGAGGATTTGGAGTTTGGTCCTACTTCTTCCATCCGTAGATTCTGTGACTTGAGGCAAGAAACTTCCCCTCTCTGGGCTTCAGATGTCTTCTCTGGGTTTGGATTACATAATCTCTGAACTATCTTTCGGGTCTGAAAGTTGAATATTCTGTTCTTACTCAGAGAAAAGTTAGAATTATTCTAAGATTACAGCAAACAAACTAACAAGCCTAATCCTTTCTTTCTGTGTGGAGAATATGGACTTCCACAGGGGTTAAGACAGGGAGCCCAGACATCTCTGTCCTCTCTGATATTGAGGTTAAAATCCTCTCTTCTTTTTTACATTTCATGGGGCATTGGCCAAGTTGTATGTTCATGAAGTTGAGCACCACTTCTGTGCCCAGAATTGATCTAACCAGCAGTAATTTTTTTTTACAACTTTGTCAATAGATGCACACACATAAAATAGTTAGAAGACGATTCATGGCTGAATTACAAGGTAGCAATTATAATTGTAATAACCCTGAGGACTGGAGTGACCCTGGAGATATCATGGGGGAGGTGAGACTTGCACTGTCTTGAATGTTGGGCAGAATATAAATAAGTAGGGAAGGGAAAGCACTCCCAGGGGAGGTGACTGGGAAGAATTTGGACAAATAATAGAGGCAGAGATAAACAGTGTGAGGAGGAAGGCAGATCTGTGCATCTGATGAATGCAGAGGTTACTCTTGGGGAAGTGTGAGATCTTTAAGTTGGGCGAGGCTTGAAGGCTGAAGGAAATCTGAGGTGTTTATGCCTAACTGGGGGAGCTGCCGTGTGTTGCTTAGTAGGTGGCCATCAAGCAGAACCCGCACCAGAGAAGCATTCATGTGCACAGTGGGTGGAGACTGAGGTGCTGCTGCAGGCGTGTGCATGTGCCCCAACAGAGGTCGAGACAATATTGGAAGCAGCAGGGGCAGCCCTGTGGGCTGGCAAATTCACACTCTGGGATCACAGCAGCAGCAGCTGGCAGTGCTCACGGGCTGCGGGGGAAGCTCAGTGTGCTGTTGGTGAGGAACCATAAAGAGACCACATTGTTCGCTGCTGACATCTGAAGTTTGTGTTTGGAATCATTGTTATCACCAGGAAATCCTGAATCTGAACATCTTAATGGCTCTGTTTTGGTCCATTTATGGGACTGATGCTGTGGACTGGAGGAACAGCTCGCCGATGGAAAGCCACCTACCTGCTAACTTCTCAGCTCCTTTCTTTTGCCAAGCAGCCATCAGAGGAGGTGGCTTGGTGGTTAAGAGAGAACTCTGTGGCTGTCTTAGAGATCGTGTGTTGAGTTAGCACCAGTCTCTTTGCTTGAACTTTCATAGTTAGCATTAAAACTCACCCCTAAGCTAAGGTTAAGAAGAATCTGTCAGGACTAAGATTTTCTTTTTCAAGGGTGGGCATTCTGGAGCCTTTGTGGGGAAAATAGGAACAAAAACACTTTTTCCCTCAGACCAATAGAGCTTTATCTAAACAAATGTTCTAACTTGCTTACACCCATGGCACAAGTGATGGAATGTAAAAACCTTAATTTTATTGTTAGTGAAGTGTGTGGTGGTGAACATTATTCTGAGCCATCTGTACCACCTTCAGAGGCTCAGTGGAATGCTCCATTTCAGGGTGAACGGGCAGGTAGATGATATTTCATTCCTGGAAGCTTTGTGTGTAATACAGCTGTGATGTGTCTGATGGAGGGAATGTCTAAGTTGTTTTCCTATTTCCAAATTCAGGGAGCCCACAGTGGTTTAGGAAAAAGAACCATTCTTTCTCTAAGAATATGGAGTCCACTCCAGATAAAATCATTAGTAAACATAAAAATAGGAAATCCTGACAATGTCCAGCCATGGAGTACCTATGTGGTGACATGCCGGGAAGATGTCCAGAACAGGATAGGCTGATACTATGAAAAACTTTATTACAGACGGGAATTCTAAGTAGTATGGGAGGGCCATGAAATGTAGCCCAGAAGAATAAGAAAGAGTGTTCTAGGATTGGCAACAAATAGACCTGAGAAGGAAACAAGAATAGGAGAAAAGGAGGGGGGAGATAAATGGAGGTTCTAGTTGCTATAGGCAAAAGCCATAGAAAGATGGGGCAAAAAGACTTTTATTAAATGTAGAAAGTCTGCAGCTCAGATTTGTGTTAACTCTTGCTCTCAATTAGAAACTGAGATAAGTGGATGGTGGAGAGTTCTGATTTCATCAGTCTTCTATGTTCCCAGGTGTGGTGTGTGGATAAAATTTGGTCCTACTGAAATCCAAACATAATAACCGTCATCATCTCTTGTTAAGCTTACGTTCTGTGTCAGGTATTACATGGATGATTGCATTTCATCTTCACCACAACCCTACAACATAAGTAATATTATTTTCTGTAGTCCATAAAGATCCAAGATGTAGGACTTCCTCATCTGCAGACTGCAAATTATAATAATAGTACCTATCTCAAAGTATGACAAGTGTGTCCAACCTTTCTGCTTTTATGCCACACATTGGAAAAAGAGTTTCCTTGGACCACATGTTAAATACACAAACAGTGATGAAAGCTGGTGAGCAAAAGAAAAGACCCAGGCCTACTTTTCATGATCTCCAACACCACAGATAAGCAAAAGGGCCCTCAAATGATCTGCCACAGGTTGGACACCCCTAAGGAAGGACTGAGATAATCCATGTAAATTGCTTCACCCCCAGCTTGGCCTTTAGAAACTCCAATGCCAGAGTTACTCATTTTTATTAATGTACCAAAACCCACAATATTTTTTTTTAATTTAAGATTAATATGAATGTACAAATGATTAGTTTACAATGTTTGCATCTGTTCTGTAAGGTCCCTGTTGTAGCTGTGTCCTGCCCCAAGAGATGGGCCATACACCCTTACACTGTGCCCAATAAGTGGAAACATGTGTTTCAACTCCATCCTGCTTTGGAGGAATTGCCAGAGTAAATAAATGCTAGCCTGTTCTCTCCATGTCTAACGCCCATCTCTTTCCTGAAAGACACAGTCATCTAAGAGTGCTCTCCGCTTCCTCCTGCTCTCTCTAGTTGCTTCTTAACTCAGCAGTTCACTAAGTCAGATCACGTACTCCTCTGGCAGAGCTCTGCCAGGTCTAGAAGGTCTCATATAATCTCCCTCCCACATTAGCTTTCTAAATCATCTCCTATTCCTCTGCCCCTTGCTTGCCTGGCTCCAGCCACACAGATGTCCCTTGAAAATGGGACATACTCCCACATTGATTCCTTGGGACTTTCAATCTCCTGGGCCAGGAATGCTTTCCGCTCATTTGCATGCTCTTTCCTCTCATGGCCTTCAGGTCTGTCTTAGTCTATTGGGGCTACCATAACAAAGCACCACAGGCTGGTGACTTAACAAAAATGTATTTTCTCACAGCTCTGCAGGCTGGAAGTCTAAGAGCAATCTGCCAGCAGATTAGATTCCTGGTGAGGCTCTTTCCTGGCTGCCAATGGCCACCTACTTGCTATGTCCTCCCATGGGCTTTCTTTGATGTATGCCTAGAGAGAGTGAGAAGGATCCTCCTTTTCCTCTTCTTATAAGGAAGGAATCCTGATTTTATGACCTAATCTCACCTTAATTACCTCCCAGGGCCCCATCGCCAAATGCCACCACACTGGGGGTTAGGGCTTCAACATATGAATCTGGGGAGGACACAGCATTTTGTTCCTACCAAGATCCTTTTGCTTCCAGGTCTCAGTGAGTCCTTCCAGAACACCCTATTTTAAATAGCACATCCTGCTCACTCAGCACTCCTCATCTTTCTTCTCACAGTAATTACATCTGATATACTATATATTTTATACAGGTATGAAAATATCTGCAGCTTGTCCTCTCTTACTAGAATGGATATTAGGCAAGTTGCAATGGTCTTTTCTGTGCCTGTTGCTTGTCTTGATAAGTGTTGAATGTTGAATATATTAACTCTTTTACCTTGAATGACTCTCACATACTGACGCCATCTGTATACTGAAGGAAAGGATATTACCTCCAGATTTCCTTCTGAAACCCTCTACAAATCAGACAAACCAGAATCAGCCAACTTTTGGCCAAATAGACAAGGGTTATTTATATACCTTGCTCCCACTGAGATGTAGCCTCCACGTTGCTCTTTTCTTTGGTGTTCTCTGGGCCCTGGCAGAGAAAAGCTTGATGAAAGAGCATAATTAGGAAATGACAACCCACACTACACAGGCCCCACAAACACAGAAAACTAGGTCATCATTCCTAATATGAGGAATAAAATCTTTGTTTCTAGCCAAAGTTGTGTTCTACTTATGTGAAAACATTATAATTAATTGAATTAATTTACTTTTAAATGATGTATGACTTTTAGAAATTTATCTCTTTCTCTTTTGCAGATGGCCTACCTTGTCTTCACTCTCTATAGCTCTGACATAAGATAAATTGTTATCTTGCCACTCAGCCCTCCCTGTGAGACATACTCATAACATACATAAGCCATAACATGTGAGCCAAATGTTGTACTCCTGCCTTTCATCAAATACAAGGAGTATTCCTCTAAGAGAACAGAATCTATCTTTTAATTTTTAGTTAATGCTGTGCCTAATAGAAACTTCCATGTATAACTGATAAGTCCTATAGGTGAACTGAATATTAACCCTCGCTGGGTAACCTTAGGGAAACTTCTTGAATGTGCAGCAGTTACAATTCATCATACTTCCAGTGACCCAGGACAAATAAAGGAGTGAGTGGCAGTGACCATTACTGAAATGTTTCCTAGGACCCAGGTGACATGACCTTCCCTGAGCTTTCTTGGTAAGGGACAGAGAGTACAAGTGAAAATACAGCCATGGCTGAAAAAACCAAAAAGGAGGTGTCATTTTTCTTTCTCATCTCAAATTACTAAAAAAAAAAAAAACCAAAAAACTTGTATCATCTTGTCACTTTCTGAGTTTTAATTCTCAGGTTTCAAACAAATATTCAAAGATTTTACATATAGCAAGATATGATGTTGTATAAATCCAACACAAGATCCAAGATGCTTGGGATGATTCAGAAGAGCAATGCTAAAATCATGTACTTTACAAGCAAAGAAACAAATAAAAAGGACAAAATTTAAATGAAAACACATACTTTCTGCCTGTTTGTCATCTTCCTAAACAATTATTTCCTGCACCTTTTTCTTAAATAAAAACAATTCACTTTTTAGTTTACATGAGACATCTACTTTTGACATATCACTGGGTTTGATGGAGAATGAGGGTAAATTTTCTCTGGATCTTATCCAGGCCTTAGCTAAGTGCCTTTGAAATTTTTACTTCTAGATTTTATTTAGCCTAAAGGGTTCTCTGCCAAACATGACCCAAATTTTCACCAAAGTGCTGAATTTGTTTAATACTACATTAACACTGCAAGGATGAGGAGAATAATATTTTATTAAAAGGATTTTTTAAATTAACACCCGGCTAGTTATCAAAAGATAAGTTGCATATTTAAAACGAGTAGGTTTTCCCAGAATCTTATAAATTGCAAGATATCTATAGATCTCTTAAGTATAAGGTCAATCGTATAGTGATAATAGATTTGTATGGACTTGAACATGTAAGATTGTTGTGACTCATTGTAAGATATAGTGGACAAGAAGAAAGGAAATATCGTATGTCATTCTATAAATCTACATAAACACATAGTTGTAAACCTTCACAAATGTCTTGGTAATGTTTCGGTTCAGGTTTTCTTGACAGAGAACTTAGGAGTATTCCTTTTTTACTCCTTTTTACTTTCATCAACTATCAACTAAGCTCATGTGTCTTGCCTGAATTTTTTTTCCTCCACAACCAAAACCCCTGAAAGACTTTAATATTGGTGATTTGCTATGGCAGGGTGGTGCCCGGTGCATGTTACAGGTGCCTTCAGCTTTAACGTTTCTTCCCCAGCTCAAAGTCACATCAATGATTGAAACTCTGATCCAAGAGCTTTATGAAGCAGGAGTCAGCTATTTTCAATGACTTTCTCAGTAACATCCAAACCTCTTTGACCTGCCTCTCTGCCTTTCATTTGCATGCTAGCCTGGCCCAAGGAGAGAGATTGCCTGTCCTAGATTGCTTCTTGCATGGTGTTGATTTAGTGGTAACACTGTACTGTATAATTCATTTGCTCCTTGGGCCTGTAATGACTTGGCTTAGGTAGTGTACACAACTGAATAGCTCTCTAGGGACCTTGGCTCTAGGGCATTAAGAGCAATAAGGGAAGAGATGGTTCCTAACCTAATATCAGATGGGACATTTTCGTGATGGCTGGTTATAAACAATATAAGAAGTTTCAATTTTCTATATAGTGTGATCTTCGTGTGTGTGTGTGTGTGTGTGTGTTAATCCATGTCATAAATACCTGCAAGGTGACGGATACTAAAATAGGCATTTTACATATGTTATTTATTTCTAAAAACAATTGATGAGAAGACAGTGATAAAGAAGATATTATGAACTAAATATATGTGTTTTCTTAAAAAGAAACACGTACATTCGCTCTCTCTGTCTCCACTGAGTGAGGCCATAGTGAGAAGGTGGCTACCTGCAAGCCAAAAAGAGAGTCCCCAACAGAAAATGAACTATCCCTAACCAAGAGTATAGACTTCTGGCCTCCAGAACAGTGGGAAAATAAGTTTCTATTATTTAAACCATCCAGTTGGTGGTATTTTGTTATAGAAGCTTGAGTAGGTTAACACAGAGGACTTCAATAACATTCCCAAGATCACACAGCTGGAAAGTAGTAGAGAGGTTAGAACTTAAATTTGTCTGATGTCAAAGACAGAGTCATTTTTCTGCTTGACCTTAACAATTCCAGCTCTGTTTTTCCATTGTATCACCTTTGACTCATGTCGTTTAGGATAAGCTGAGCTTTGTTGGGTAACAAATAGCCCCTAATATCAGTGACTTGAACCAAAGAGATTTATTTCTCTTCCAACCTATACTCTCTGGGGGTCATCTGGAGATTGTGTTCTGTGTCATCCTTTGTCAAGGATTCAGGCTGATTGAGCCGCCACTAACAGGAATGTGTTGCACACAGCGGAGGGAGAAAGAGCTGGACCAATGTAATGTCCTTCTGATTGAAGTTTCTGCCTAGAATTGGTCCATGCTTCTTTTGTTCACGGTCCTGCCTAGGGACCCAGGGCATACAATCTTACCTCATACCTGGAGAGAAAATTGAGACTATTTGTGAATACCAGTAATGATTATTATACCTCCTTAGGGACATGAAACCCACTGTGTTTCCAGTTGTGTCTAGAATTCCACAAGTGAATTCACCTGCACCTGAGTGTAGCCCCTTGATCCACTTTTACTAACATTTCACATGGAAAATTTGTCAAAATAGGTGATACCTGGTAAAGAATATGTTAATTAGCTTGATTTAGCCATTTCATAATGGATACAACTTTCAAAGCAACATGCTATAAATTATTAATATATGTTTTATTTGTTGATTAAAAAGAAAAAATACTAAAAACAAGACAAAAAAGCTGTGACTATTAGTTGCAATATCTGCGAGTGCCTTTGGGAAAACATGTTAGCTAAATGGAGGTGTTTGCTGGGACTAGGACTAGACCATGGGTTCTATCAAGGAAAACAACACTGGGCATTACTGAGCCACAGCTGGGTTGGGATAGTCAGTGCTAGGTTTGAGAGGCTGACGACCTCCAGTGAGACATAAGTTGACCAAAAACATTCCACAGGCAATGTTTTGCGTCTTAAAAATTCTTTTGGTTAGCCAGGGAAGATTTTGATTTATGAACCAAGCTGACTTCTTTCCTAATCCCATGACATGACACTTGATAGACAAAGTCAAGAAGTCATCCTGCAAAGGACAGAGGACAACTTAGGAGTATTACCTCAGAAAGGTGATGAAAGGGATCAAAGAACCATAGTCCATTTACATTTTTCCTTTCTCTCTCTGATGGTGTCACCTACATCCAACAGGAAATTTCCCACTCAACTTGATCCCAGTATGGTAAAGCATAACTTTTCTACCCAATTAGATTTATCCTTAATTTAAACATACTCTTATCTGCATATTATTTTTGTCTGCTTGCCTAACTCTTTAACATGTATATGTGTGTATTATCTATTAAAAATTATTAATCAAACAAGTAAAATTAAAGAATGGAATTTCTTAAAGGAACAAGGTGCTCATTCTACTGCAGATCTCAAGGTTAGTTTTTTTTTGGTTTTTTTGTTTTTGTTTTTTTATAATGGCTTGAAACGTCATATTGTTAAATTAGTTTTCACCTTGAAGGCACATGTTTGACTCATTTAAATGAACCACTAAATACACTAAAAATGCTGAATCTGTAAACCAGTTTTTATCATCAAGTTCTGGTACAAACTTTGTTTTGTTTTTTAATTTTATGGGTTTTTTTTGCAGTTTTTGGCGGGGCTGGGTTTAAACCTACCACGTCTGGCATATGGGGCTGGCGCCCTACTCCTTTGAGCCACAGGTGCCGCCCTTATGTATGTATTTTTTTTAAATTTCAGATTAATATGAAGGTACAAATATTTAGGTTATATTATTTACATTTCTAAGGTAAAGTTCAAGTTTTACTTCAGCCCTTCATCCAGGAGGTGTGCTGAACACCCTCACATTGTGCACAGTAGGTGAGATCCTCCTTCCCTTGCTGGACTATACTTGTGTTATTTCTTCCATGTGGATCTGTAGTTGTTTATATATTAATTTCACATTTTTAACCATTCTTGAGACATTTTAGTAAGAAGAACATGTTTCAGTTCTATCCAGGTAAACAGAAAAGATGTAAATTCTCTCTCTTTCTTATGGCTGACTAGTACTCCATGGTTTACATATACCACAGTTTATTAATTCATTCCTGGGTAGATGGGCCCTTGTGTTGCTTCTGTGTCCTGGAATTGTGAATTGAACTACAGTAAACTGTAAAATTACTCTTGTGGTAATTTTTTTTTTTTCCTGGGTATATACCTAGTAACAGGATTGTGGGATCAAATAGAGGTCAACTTTCAGTTCTCATTGGAGTTAGATGATATCTCAGGGTGGTTTTGATTTGGGTTTCTCTGATGATTAGGGATGACAAACATTTTTTCATGTGTTTGCTGGCCATTTGTCATCTTCAGAGAAGTTTCTGTTTGCATCTCTTGCCCACTTATAAATGGGGTTGTTCTTTGCTTGTTGGTTTAATTGAGTTCTCTGTAGATCCTAGTTATCAGTCCTTTGTCAAGTGTTGTTTTTAAATCAAGATCTTTCCAAGAAATTAAAGATACTTAGGCAGGTTGTTCCAGTCTTATTTCCTGGGAAAGCAAAAAGATGTTTGTGTTTTCCTCAGACCTGTGCACATGTATACCTATTGGGTTCTTGTCATCCTGAGTTAGATCAAAACATTTCATGGAGATTGACAACACAGACTGGGTCCCTAAACCTCCTATATATCTATGTAGCATGTTGTAATTTTAGGAGCATAACTACTATTCATTTACTTAATTTATTTTCAAAGCGACTTTGGGAAGTGGGTGGGATTATGGACATCTCAACTGTGGGCCATCTATATCCTGAGAGAAAAGATCTTAGGCATGATGAGACAGATAATCACAGTTGTGTTTGGATCTTGACTTACTATTAGGTACATTTCTTTACCCTTCTCTTCTGCATTTCCTGTTTGCTTTTTGTGTATCTCCTTAAAAACCTTTATTCATATTCTACTCACATCTGCAACTGAAGAAGGCTCTAAGAATTTCCTATCTTATTAGTTGGTAGTGGACAGTTTCTTCTTATCTCCTATCTACACAGTGAACTATCATAGTCATTACAAATAGGTCCGAATTGACACTTGAGCCTCTTTATACGCTGACCCTTATTTCTCCTGCACACAACACTTTTACCTAAGGACTGTTATTAGAACATGCTTCAGTGTGTCCTCTGTCTGAACATTTGATTGTGCTTTCCTCTCAACCAGAAATATTCTGGTTTTAGATTACCTACAGGTGAAGTTCTCATCCTTTCAGATAACGTTAGTAGGATGGAAGGTTTGGTTCTGAGGGAAAAAGAACAACTACCAAAAAACCCCACTCCTACCACTGTTTCACAGTCATAATAGCAGCTTAAAAATATTGTGGAACCATAACTGAGATTCAGCCTGTCAGTCCCAGGCCCTGATACTTAAAAGATAATAAGGACATCAAAGAGTTTTGCTTGTGTCAATTATGTATTCATTGATATTGGCGATATTAGAAATTAAATCAGATAAACTACAAATCACAAGTTTATCTGATTTAGCACCCAGCCATTATCTGTGAGAATGATGATATCATCACAGGTCACGTGGCCCCTGGAAAAATTCATTCTATGCTTGGGAGAGAAGAAGAGTATTAAAGGCACATAATTACTTAGCATTATTATGAAAATGGTCTTACCTTCCAGATTCAATGAAAGAATTTAGAGGATCCTTGGGGATCCCCTAAAATATTTTCAAGTCACTGAACTGTTATTACAAAACAAACTCTGAATTAAGAGTCAAGAGCTCTAAGTTTATGACTTCTCTCTGAAACAAAACTGTTGTTTAATAATTATATTGTCGGGGCGGAGCCAAGATGGCGGACTGCAGCCAGCTTTTTGCAGAGGCTCCCGTCCAGAAGGAGGCTGAAAGGACAGAAGTTTAGCTAATTAGCTGATGGTTTGGAGCAGAGCCAAGAGAGAAGATTGAGGAGCACACTTCA
>CAUYQV010135236.1:0-41331 GCA_963574575.1 Galagoides demidoff
TCTTAGTTATTGTGTTAAAACGTTCATATTCTACTCTTAGAAAGATTCACTTGTAAGATAAACCACAGAAGTGATCCCTTCAATCCCTCTCCCCTCCCTGTATTCTTAGGCTGTTATTAGGTTATAGCTTTCATATAAAAGGTATAAATTACTTTCATACTAGGGGTGTGTATATTGGATATTTTTCTTCCATTCTTGTGATGCTTTGCTAAGAAGAACATTTTCCAGCTCCATCCATGTGAACATGAAGGATGTAAAGTCTCCATCTTTCTTTATGGCTGCATAGTATTCCATGGTGTATATATATCACAGTTTGTTGATCCATTTGTGGATCAATGGGCACTTGGGCTTCTTCCATAATCTGGCAATTATGAATTGGGCTGCAATAAACATTCTGATACAAATATCTTTTTTGTAATGTGATTTTTGGTCGTCTGGGAATATACCTAATAAAGGAATTGCAGGGTCAAACAGCAGGTCTATTTTTAGTTCTCTAAGTGTTCTCTAGATGTCTTTCCAAAAGGAACATATTAGTTTACATTCCCACCAGCAGTGTAGAAGTGTTGCCTTTTCTCCACATCCACGCCAGCATCTCTGGTTTTGGGATTTTGTGATGTGGGCTAATCTTACTGGAGTTAGGTGATATCTCAAAGTAGTTTTGATTTGCATTTCTCTGATGATTAAGGATGGTGAGCGTTTTTTCATACATCTGTAGGCCGTGCACCAATCTTCTTTAGAGAAATTTCTCTTCAAGTCCCTTGTCCTGTCCACCCTGAGATGGAATCACTCATTTTCTTCTTGCTAATATGTTTAAGTTCTCTATGGATTCTGGTTATTAGACCTTTGTCGGAGACATAACCTGCGAAAATCTTCTCCCATTCTGAGGGCTGCCTGCTTGCCTTACTTACTGTGTTCTTGGCTGTGCAGAAGCTCTTTAGTTTGATCAGGTCCCAATAGTGTATTTTTAATGTTGCTTCAATTGCCCGGGGTGTCCTCCTCATGAAATGCTCACCCAGGCCGATTCCTTCAAGTGTTTTCCCTGCACTTTCTTCTAGTATTTTCATGGCCAGCTTATGTTTGTGTCATCCTCTGAGTCATCTTTATTATCTCTTTCCAACAGCAGAAGAGTAAAGAGAATGAAGTCTGAGAACACTTGTTTCCTGAAAGACTTTGCCTGATAATTGAATATTTCAACAGTTTTGCTCAGATTCCCCTGGTGATAACAACTTCATGAGAATTGTCTCCCCTGGCTACATAGCAAAGTAAAATTCAAAGCAAAGTAGTAATATATCTATATGTAAGTGATTAGATAATATTTGGAACTAATGGACTGACTTATTTCCTATAAGAGGGTAAAATTTAACATCAAAGAAACCCACAGCTCTGTTAAAAATATAACTCACCACAAAAAGTGTAGGAAGAGTTGGTCTGACAATGAAGTCTTGACCAGACAATATATACATCATTAAAACTTTTCATCTTGCACCTCTTTAATACTAATTATGATGCACAAAGAGAGATTATAAATGTCAGTAAAGAAGTCTGGTATGATGATGCACATGGACTTCAAAGGGCTATCTTTCTCAAGAAGAAAATGGTCATTTCATTCTCTCCTCTACTTCATATTCTAAACGACTGCAGAAAGTTTTCCTAATGTTCAATACCACCCATGGGAAAGACAACTCTAATAATTACTGAATGACCTACTTTGAAAAAGTGGTCCTTAATTCATTTCTGTAATATTAGCTGTCAAAATATTTTCTTGATATTTCATACAATTCTGTAAAGTATAGAAAGTTAAGCCCTTTAAAAATTGGCACTAGAATGTACCGTATTCCATATCCAGACTTGACAAAAAGGACCAAATGTGAACAAAACTCAGTATCTTCTACATTCACACAGCTTTTATATATATCTTGTTTTTGAAGCACCAGTGTTTTTTTATTTTGTTTATTTTGTTTGTTTGTTTGTTTCTGAGACAGGGTCTCTGTCGCCCTGAGGAGAAAGCTGTGATGTCATCTTAGCTCACAGTAACCTCAAACTCTTGGTCTCAAGTAATCCTCTTGCCTCAGCCTCCTGAGTAACCACAGCACCTGGCTAGCTTTTCTATTTTTTTAGTAGAGATGGAGTCTCACTCTTGCTCAGGCTGACATTAAACTCCTGAGCTCAAGCAATCTACCCTCTTTGGTTAGTGTTTGTTGAGTAACTTAAAATATTTGCTGTATGTAACTTCCGTTTCATTTTTTTCCTTTATACTATTTTGTTAAAGCTAGTAGAATGAAAGGATCAATTAGTTGTTAAGAAAACTAACTTAAGCTACAGAAATTGTGAAATGAAACACACTTTAATTATATGCAATAAATAATGAACTTTATTTTCATTTGCAAATATTTTCAAGGTTGCAATTTAAGTCTTTTGCTTCTAATAGCATTCCTAATGTGCCTATGTTTAACCTACGTTTGAGAACTCTGAATTTTAAAAGTGATTTCAAGCTATTTTATTTTATTATGTCTTAAGATACAAACTAACAAGTTAAATTGAGACATGAATTCCTCTCATCCAACTTCCCTATTTTTTCCAGAGATAATTTATACATATGCAATAAACATGAATGTATTTTAAGTATGCCATTAAAAAGAAGTGACTTGTGTTTTTCAAATGGCTCTGTAATATTTCATTCTCTCTACATGCCATTAAACATTGAATCAGTTCTCTATTGACGTGGTATTGTGTCCCTATTTTCAGATTTTGTGATTACAATGTGAATTAAATACCTGTTTTAGAAAACATGACTTTTACAGATATATATAGATGTCTATTAGATAAAATGTCATAGTGCCATTACTGAGACAAAGGGTTTCTGCATTTAGAAATTTTATAAATTTTATCATAATATTTTCTATCAATGTTGTCTCACAAATACAATGATTTATAATCTAGGCAAAAAGAACACATTTATGTAGTATTCAAAACCAGAGAAACTTACTGCACTGTCTGAAGAAAGCAAAATAAGTCCCTCTCTGGAGATTTGAGGCAGTTACTTGGGGCAAGGACACAATGCAGATTGTCAGGAGACTGGAAATGTTCTGTCTTTTGTTTTGGGTAGAGTTACATGGACGTTTTCTTTGGTGATAAATCAAAACCACATTTAAAATTAAATTACTTTTTAACATTTTCTATACTTCAAAATATTTATTAACATGATCATATAATATAATGAATTAATTAATTCAGTGAGAGAAAATAATTTTTCTATAGTATAGAGGCATTTTGTTTGTTTGATTCACTGAGAACAGTATGTCAGTCTCCATGTCAGCTTTTTCTTTTTTTTTTGAGAGAGAGCCTCGAGCTATCCCCCTGGGTAGAGTGCCATGGCATCACAGCTCATAGCAACCTCCAACTCCTGGGCTCAAGCGAGTCTCCTGCCTCCGCCTCCCAAGTAGCTAGGACCACAGGCTCCCGCCACAGTGCTCAGCCATTTTTTGGTTGCAGCCATCATTGTTGTTTGGCAGGCCCGGGCTGGATTCGAACCCTCCACCTTAGGTGTATATGGCTGGCACCTTAGCTGATTGAGCCACAGGTGCCGAGCCATGTCGGCTATTTCTAACTTATCTAATAGTTTGTGACATTTACATTTTTAAAGTTTTTCAAAGTATAATTAATTTATGTACAATACTGTACATGTTTAAGGTGTGAAATTGGTTATGCCCTAACATGTGTATACACCCAAAACACATAACCGTAAATAATCTAAGTGCTGAGGATATTCATCACTCACAAGTGTTTTTTGTGAGTCTTTGTCATCCCACCCTCTTTCACTTCCCTACAACCTTAATCTCTGAAAACCACCCATCTATCTACCTTTTGTCATTGTAAATCAGTGTTCATTTTCTGGAATTTCATACATAGAACCATACAGTGTGTACTTTTTTTTCATTGTCAGCAAAATTATTTTAAGATTGATATATGTTCTTGCGTGTAGCAATAGTTCATTACTTCTCTTGGTGAGTAGTCTTCCATGGTGTGGATATACGATGATTTTTTTATACCTTAAATAAATTTGTCCATGTAGTTTCCCATTACTGGTTATTAAGTATAAATCTTCTGTGAAAATTAATGTACACATATTGATATAGAATGGAACTTCTTTTCTCTTGGGGATAGATTCCTGGAAGTGAAATGATTCTGTCAAATGCTGTTTGCATATCTAACACTTATAGCCAAACTGTAGTTGTAAGACCTTACATTCCCCACAGCAGTGTATGAGAAGTCTAATTGGTCTAGATACTTGTCAACATGTTAAAAATTTAAATATATCACTAATTTGGAGTTAATGAGTTAATGTTTGCAATACCTGAGGTATAATCAAAATTTCCTATTTTATATGTTGGTACACAATTGGTTCAACAAAACTTGTTGAAAGCATCACCTCATCTTCATTTAATTGCCGTTGCATCTATTTCAAATCATTCTCAATATATGTGGGGTTCTATTTCTGAACTCTTTCCTCTGTTACATTGATTTATATGACCATCTTTTCATCGAAACCACACTATTTTAATGACTGTGGTCTCAAACTATAGGACTAGAAGTCCTCCAGTAATACCTTGAAATTTGGTAAATTTATTACCAAATTTTACTCAAGACA
Organism: Galagoides demidoff; assembly: GCA_963574575.1. NCBI lineage: Eukaryota > Metazoa > Chordata > Mammalia > Primates > Galagidae > Galagoides > Galagoides demidoff. The sequence goes on from CAUYQV010135236.1 coordinate 4,649, forward strand.
ATGTAAATAATCAGATTAGTCCTATACATGCTAATGGATTTGATTTTTTAATCAAAATAATTCAAAAAAATTTTTATAAGAATTATTTTGGCTGTTCTGTTCCCTTTCCCATTCCATATAAATTAAAATCTGCTTGTTGAATGCTACAAAAACTTGTTAATTTCTTAAATTACCTGAAAAAATACTGCAGCATTGTCAAAACCCTAGTATGTCTCTGTTATCAACATCTTTATTGAGACTCTCAGTTTATCAAAATCTAATAACTGTGTTAAATTAAAAGAAGGGTATTCTGCATATTATTTTTACCCTCAGAGATTTATTGATTTTTTTTTCTCTCTGATTTACATATCTTCTTAGAGTATGACAATATGGCAGGATATCTATATAAAAGTTATGGGGTACTATGCATCCACTTTTCTAGCTCTTAATCATAAAAATTGATCTATTTTACTGTTAATAATAGCCAACATTAGAAAATGAAATTTTACATAATGTCAAATTGTTCAGAAACTAATGTTTAGCTTCTGCTATTTTGCAAAAAAAATGTGATAAAACCTTATGAATTTCATTTAATTTTTTCTGTACAACTTTATGAGAATATGCTATTCAATATTATAGATCATAAAATTTCAATTTGAAGAACTGCTATGCAAAGCTAATCTTGTAAGATAACTTAGCTTTTCCATATTTTCATTACCCTAGAGTGCTAGAAACATTCCCCTTTTTATATTTTCACCAGTATTTATTAATGGTAACTTTAGTATCATATTTACCTAATAAATCAAAATTGTTCCTTAATAACCATCAATCTCTTTACTCAGCTACCTTCTTCACTTTTATATTTACTCTTATTCACATTTACAAATAGTTGATTTTAAATAGTTCATTAGTACATAAAACATTCCTGCTATTTGCCTAGCTTTTATCTTGCAGAAAGCCCTGGTTTTATTGGTTGCATATGATTTTGTAGTAATAACTTAGGAAATACCATACACTCAATGTTGCAGTTTAAAATTGCTTTCTCTTAAAGTAAATAGTCCCAGATCTTTAAATAACTCCATTAAGAAGTTATCACAAGGCTAATTTTTAAAATATCCTACTTGTATTATTAATGTTTCAGATGTTATTAATGTGTATCCACAAAAATATATTATTATTCACATTCATCAAAGTCTAAAACTACAATATGTCCTGGGTAAATTTATCTGTTGCATCTTCACTGTTATCATAATTTAAATTAAATTAATTCCAACTACTTTTCTGAGATGAGATTCAATTTATTATTATATGGTCATCTAAAACATATTAGTATGCAGTGAAAATTCTTATACCAACAAAATATCAGAATCAAACTTCTGTTTTAATAGTTTTATTTGATTTCATGGAACTGGCAAATAGATTTACTCTATCAAGTTATGAAATTAAATTCAAAATTAAACTAATTAATTTCCCTATGTCTGACATTAAGTTTGCTATGATTCTGGAAAGTTTTTCAACACTAACTTCCAAATTATCTTGAATCATATGTAGCTATAACTTTTAAGGACAACTTCAAGTTTCATTTTTGTATATGTACTTAGCCAAGCACATAATGACACTTATCATTTATTGAATTTATGTATACAAATATTACTTTCAAAAGTCTAAAAAGTCATACTCATCTGTTCAGAAGCTTTGAATATAATTTCCTAGGGTACTATTGATTTCAAAATTGTTTTAAGATAATTTTACTTACTGAAATTATATTTTATTTCAAAAAAAGATCAAGAAGTTTACTTATATTTATCTTTGCCAATATTTCTCTAGTTATTAGGATTAAAAAATAATTTACAATTGAAAGCTACCTATGTTCATGGACAGACGTGGCTGATAAAATATCTCCATATTTTTTTCAAAGAACAGGCTATATTTCTGCATAGGATTTAAATAGCAAATATCACATATATATGTATATATGTAAATATCATATACATATATATATATATATTTTTTTTTTTTTTTTGGCAGTTTTTGGCCATGGCTGGGTTTGAACCTGCCACCTCTGGCACATGGGGCCAGTGCCTTATTCCTTTGAGCCACAGGCGCCACCCAGTATCTTACATATTTGATAAAATTATGAAATTCAGGTTCTCTGGAGACTCTGCTTTTAAGAGCTGACATCACTCTAGATAAAAACAACTGACAAATGATGGGTTAAGATTATCTACTGATAGCAAAAGAATTCATAGCTCTAGAAAAACAATTTTATGCTTTGAGAGTCATAATGTGATGGTTCAAGACCAACTCTCATGTAACACACCCTGTTTATAAGTACTTAAAATATTAGGCAAAGACCATTACTTAATAAGACAAAAATTACTGAAAGTTCCATGAGAAGGAATAAAATTTTTCTTATATCTTTCTCTATCTAATTTCTATAGTAAAATAGTCTCTACTACATTTTTTACTCTTCAGCCATTAATTAAACTTATTCATAGTAAACAGAAAATATGTTTTATGATTCCCTAACTAGTAATAACAGGATGTTATGAAGTTTAATTTTTGGTAGTTATGAAAAAATATATATTATCTCAATAAAGTAAATACAAAATTAATATTATGAAGTATGATTTTAAATCTAAGCTTCTGTGCCCATAGCTCAATGGTTAGGGTACCAGCCACATACACTGGGGCTAGTACAAAAAAAAAAAGAAAAAGATATCCAGGCTTGGTGGTGTGTCCCAGCTACTCCCTACAGTCCCAGCTACTTGGGTGGCTGAGGTAAGAGAATCGCTTAAGCCCAAGAGTTTGAGGTTGCTGTGAGCTATGATGCCATAACACTCTACCAAAGGTGACATAGTGAGATTCTCTCTCTCAAAAAAAAAAAAAATCTATGCTTCTGTATGCTTCTGATGCTTAATATAGAATTTTTCTACTTTAAGATTGAAATAATTCGCAGCACCTGTGGTTCAAGGAGTAGGGCACCAACCCCATATGCCAAGGTTGGTGGGTTCAAACCCAGCCCTGACCAAAAAAAAAGGAAAAAAAAAGACTGAAATAATTTTATTATTTTATAGAATCTACATGAAAGGGATGGATGACTCATTTTTCAGTTAAATAAATATAATTAAAATTTTATAAATATTCCTTTTAATTAATTATATATGTCAATAAATATAGTAAGCATAGATCAATCATGTAACAAATAGCCTCCATAAATATTTGAAGTATTTAGAAATCATAATCTTTGCAGAGAATACACCTGGACTTTTCAAGTTTGGTAAGATGTGGCATAATAAAAGAGGAGCTAAAGCCTACAAGGGGTGGTGGTGGTGGTGGGTGTTTATGCTGGGAGCAGAGATAGAAATGAAGGGACTGGGCAATTTATTGTACATAAGATACAAATTAAGACAAAATGATGTTTGACTGACAGGCTTGTAGATCTAATGTTTCCTCAAGGAAGGAAAACAATGCAATTTTATAGCAAATTTATTTTTCATTTACTGGGAAAGTTTCCTTCCTTCCAAGATGGAGTTATTTTTTTCTTTTTCTGTATCTTCCTACACCCTTCCCACACAGCTTCAGAATATAGATTATAGTTAGACCATTTATAAATAGTTAGATTTAATCAACAAGGTAAACATTCATATAGCAATTATTGCAAATTAACCACTTGGATGTTAATCATTTCTATTTGTGTTTTTCAGATTTGATTTCATGTGTCTTTAAAAGAGGTAACTTTACTATCCTCATAAGATGCCAACTTTTGAGTCATCGTCAGTTAAAAATAAAGGGGGATCACCTTGAGCTTCAAAAATGCAAATCAACTGGAAAAACACCAGCTGGCCTTAATCTTTCCACATTGCAGTTTAGTCTGTCTCATGTCAGCAGGCTAGCAGGTACGCTTTTTATAGAAACAGAAACTTAGCAGATGTAGCTGCTGTTTTTTTCTTGTCGAAAGTGAATTTTTCCCTTTCCCCACTGTATACACACACACACACACACAGAGAGTCTCCCATGGCCCCAACATATACATTGATAAATAGTACCATGTTAGTGAAAATTACTATTACGGTATCAAAGCATTAGACTGAAGGCCCCAGGCTTTTAAAAAATTGTCAGTAGCAAAAATTAAAATGAAATATGAACATATAAATACCAGTCATCACTTATGTACTCATTAAGAGACACGAACAATGCAGAGGGTCACGAAAGTTAACTTGAGGTACGCTCCAGTTTAAAATATTCAACTGCAGTTCGCTCTGGTAGGACCTCAGACTGTTCTGATTCAGTCTCCCTATCTGTTCTTTTTTGTCCTTATTTTTACAGCAGATAATAAGTCACTGTCTCCTTTGCTATGCCACTGTGTCCCAAAAAAGATGAAGAGGTAATATATGCAACCCAAAATAACCATTTCTTTTAATAAGTAAAGGTTAAAACCATTTATACGATGACTCAGAGACATCAAGTGCTGCAAATACATCAGTCATACGATGGTGTCCACATACAGTCAGGGCAGATTATGGGGAAGTGAGGCACCAGCATCTACAGAAGGTGCCAAAAATGTATATACATTTAAGGAAGGAAAAAAATGTATTAAATTCATAATACTCAAATCATGTTTGACTTTTGCAAGTATAGGAGATACAGCATATAATATACAAGATAATAAACATTATCAGTATATACTGAGTATAATTTTGATGCAGTTTTCTCCTTTTCTTAAAGTATGAGTACATTTTTTTGGCACCCTCTTGTATGTTTGGGAAATAAACCCACTCAGTTGTTTTCTTAAGAAGTGAGACGCCATATGAGACTCAGTATTGCAGAAACATGAACCATGGGCTGTTATTACTACCTACCCCAATATTCTATCTACCCAGTTATTTCCCTTTCTTTGGTTTACCCTATTTTATATCATCAGAAGTCATAAACTGGACAATAAATTAGACTACCACTCAGTTTCTTCCTCTCTCTGCCACCAAAGTGCAGGTGACGCTTTTTACTTTGTGATAATGCTCACAAACAATTTTTACTGTTGATGTCTGAAATTTTCTTTATGAAAGAACAGTGATAGACACTTTTTGGCGAAGAAGATCTTTCACCAACTATATGATTTTTACCAGTCCTAGGAAGATTTGGAAATATTAGTATATAATTAAACTGCATCACATGCCAGGCACCATTCTTATGACAGCAGAAACGACGAGGAATGCCAGCCAGCTGCCATGGGTTTGATTAGTTTTGCCTCACTGAATTCCTGTCAATGTATCTACTCAACATAGAACAGTAAAATGTGTTCACAAGCATTTAAATACAAGAAAAAAAGAACCTGTGAAATCTGAGTCATTGTTTTTATCCTACATTTGTAATATTTCTGGTACAGTTTTATATCAAAGAAAGAAATCTAAGAAATAGAAGATATTCCTATGCCCACAGTAAATGGCATGTGGTTATAATGTGACACCTAGAAGTAGACTACAAATAAACATGACAAAGTATGAAATTTTGACATCCTATCATTTCTTACTATATTTTTAAATATACTGAAATGTAATGCATCACTTTATAAGTTTAAATATGAAATATATTGAATAAGACAATTACTTTAAAACAGAGAAATTTATAATAAGTCTTTGATCGATATAGATTAGCATTTTACTATATGCTTTTAAAATCATATTTTATGAACTAAAACATAACAGATATAGCTATTAGTCCTCAACTTTTTTCTCCAAAATTATACTCTAAAGTTTTCACTTGAAGTAATTGTTAATTATTCCATTATTTTTTTAAACTTGTCCATATCTATATGTACTCGTAGGTGTCGGTAGATATTTATAACTTCATAAATAACATAACAATGTCCTTTTTTCAGCTGTTTTTCCTCAAGTATTTCTATGTATTTATGTAAAGACATAATTTCTCTGTTTTAAAGTAACTGTCCTATTCAATCTATTTAATATGCACTGTATTAAATATTCATATCTATTCCTGGATTCTCGATTTTATTCCATTGATGTATGTATGTATACGTGTTCTAAGTCTTTGAATAGTCTTGGTCCTATATTTATCTAATCATTTGTCTTTTCCTATCATTTCTATAGAACATAGAAATTGATGGAATTATAGATTTTACATTACTTTACAAATGTATACATTTGCCTAATATTTATTATAATTGCATTACAAATGGAATAGTTTTATAAAACTAATTTAGTTGTTGGTATACTATTCAAGGATGAGTAAAAATTTATTTAATTTTTATTATTGAGAATGTATGGATTATTTGTTTTACATTACAATTTAATTTCTTTAAATTTTCGTATGCATGTATTGATATATACTTATGGAATTAATGTATACATAATATATCTGTATGTATATAATTTTTAAAATGCCAAAAGTCATTATAATTATACATAATCATTTTCCCAAGATAGAATCCCTAAGTTGGAATATTAAAGGAAATGATAGAGATATTGTAAAATTATTTCCTAAAAGCTTTTTACAATACTACTTCCATTGTATGATAGAGCTAAAAAAAAAAAGTGTGCCTTAACACTGAATATTACCATATTAAAATATTTCAAATTTAATTCATAACAGGTGATACATTGTGTGCACATGTATAGTCCCTGAAGGCGGTCAATTAAAAGTCTCATTCATTAAATGTATCCTACTGAACCCAAGGTTACCTTTGTGAAGTTGCCTAGGTGAGGTTGGATATATCTTCTCAAGATTGAAACACTTAAATAGAAAAAAGTAACTATTTTGCTCCTGGGTCGTCCCCTTGATCTCTTGATGACACTCATACAAAACTGATAGAAATATAACAATAGAAAGCCCAATGTGTCCAGAAATTTTATAAGCATTCACTCTTATTTTCCCTATTTTTTCTATAAGTAGTTTTAAAATAGTATTTAAATCACTATGCATACATTTTATATGTAATACAAACACAAACATATTTGCGGATATAATATTTTTTCAAAACTGACCAAGTTATATCATTAAAATTTAAAAATGTGTTTTCCTTTACATTTTGATTCTCATTATGTCTCCTTTTGACCTATCAGCCCCCGCTCCCCCATTTTCAGGTACACCTTTAACTTACCCATATTCTTGATAATCATTTTCAAGTTTGCTAAAAATTAACCTTTTGAGATATTATGTTTTCTCTACTTTGCTATCAATACTCCACTACTTGTGATGATGTTGTCTTCAATAATTGTAGTGTGTTTATATACAGATATACATGTCTACATTGAAAATAGGCACATGTCTGTTGTAACAGTGCTATTGGCTTGCAGTGACATACAAGTAAATATCTTCATTGTTTTTCTGTTGAAATGAAAAAGAAAAGTTCTTTTTTATTTGTGAACTTAATTGACAGTTATCACCTTATCACTCATACCTTTTAACCACATTCAGCCTTTAAAATGTCAAATTCCTTGGTCATTAACAATCGTTGTTCAAAATGTGCAATCTGATCCTACCCATATAATTAATTCATATTCTTCAAGGCACAGCTATACAATCACTATCTTGCTAACATTTCTCTGAAACCTTATCCAATTTACTTTAGGTTCTATTTTAGGTTTCTCTAGAGAACAGAAACCAAAAATATCACCTGCAAGATATTTTGAATACTATCTGAGGCTCACTTATATTTTGGAAGTGGTAAAGGGATTCTCCTACTTCTCTGAGAATCCACAGTTTACCATTAGGGTACATTCGTTTTTCGATATTAATGAAAGGATTTTCTATGATATTGTTCTTAATTATCTTTTCTTCATATTTAAAGATTTATCCGGTTTACTCTATATGCTAATCATTCTCAAATCTGTAGCTTTCGATCTACTATCTACAATGCATGATTGGACATAACTACTTAAAAATAGAAGTAGTGGCTCAAAATCAAAATCAAAATTTTCAAAATGTATCAATGTCTTTGATCTTGCTGCTTACTCTGTTATTTCCTGCAGCCAGGCCCAGCCTGTTCTATGTGTTTATATTAATACCTCTACATTCTCTATCACAGTGAAAGACTTAACAGTTCATCTGGTTGCTTAAGTTAGAAACTTGTAAGAAAATCTCAATGATCATTTTCCTTTTTGTAGCTCTATCCAATTTGATATCCTCTCTCTTATTCCTAAATCCTAAATATCTCTTCTTCTCCTTTGATCAGTGCCAGTAGCTAAAATTCTGTTTAGTTTTTCTCTTGCTTTATTTAAAAATTGCCTTTTTTTTTACAATATTATGTTTTTTTCCATCTTTCCTAGTTCTACAAAAATAATTTTCAGAAATTTCAACTTGTTCATTTTACTTTGTCTCTGCCTAGAGTTCTTTAATAAATTCAAGCATAGACACACAGCTCCTTTATTAACTACTTCACTCTGACTCTTTAATATGGTTCTCTAAACATACCTTTTAACCACATTCATCCTTTAAAATGTCAAATTTCTTGGTCATTAACAATCGTTGTTCAAAATGTGCAATCTGATCCTACCCATATAATTAATTCATATTCTTCAAGGCACAGCTATACAATCACTATCTTGCTAACATTACTCTGAAACCTTATCCAGTTTACTTTAGGTCCTATCTTAGGTTTCTCTAGAGAACTGAAACTAAATTCTCCTGATTTAAATGTTAATCTCAGCCAGGGTTCATGGCTGTAATCTTAGCAGTCTGGGAGGCCAGGCAGAGGGATCTCCTGAGGTCAAGGGTACAAGACCAGCCTCAGCAAGGGCAAGACCCTTCTCGCCTGAAAATACAAACATTGGGTTGTGGTGGGCATCTGCAGTCCCAGTTACGTGGGAGGCTGAGGTTGCAGTGAGCTAGGCTGATGCCATGGCACTCCAATCTGGGGCAACATAGTGAATTGAAACTCAAGGAAAAAAATGTTAATCTGATCAAAAATAACAAATATCTGGGCTCCGTGGCCATTAATACACAAAATTAACTATCACAAGTTTCCAGTCCCATGTTGCTGTTTTGTTAATCTATAACAGGCTAAATACTTTTTCAGAGATATGTTTTTTTCTTTTCAGACTGATATAATGGGTACTGGAGATGCAGAAGGGGAGAAGGCAAAAAGTGATGAGGGATAAAAAATTACCTGTTGGGTACAATGTATATTGTTCGGTGATGGGTACACTAAAGGCCCAAACCCCACCATTATACATTTAATTAATCCATGTAACAAAAAGCCATTTGTACTTCCTGAAAATATCGAAATTAAATTAAAAGATATAATATTTGCTTTTTAATAAATCCTCAAATTAATATATATATATGTATAAAATATTCAAATGTTACACAGAGGCTTATAATAAAAATCAAGAGTCCTCTGTCTTTTCCTTCCTTTCCTCCTAACTCTAGAAAAATCACTTTTACAAAGTTTTGCTTGCTGTACCTCTGGTAACTAATTGTATATTATAACCATACAGGATTGCTTTATATTATTTCTAGTGCCAATTCAGTATTTATAATTAAATAAAATTCATATGTTGCCTTTAATCTTTCTCACTCAACAAAAGATTATTCTGCACTTAATGGAGAAAGAAATTATTCTGCTATTAAAAAATGTAGACAAGGTCAATGTTATCTAATTGTTAATGTTGCATATAGTCAGGATGCCTGAGTTCTACAAATATGAATAAACGTGTTTAATCTCCTGATAATGCAGCATGTTATATATTTACAATGAAAGACTCTGAAGTATAGACAGTTTTTATTTCATTTGATAAGGACCCTTAATGTTGAGTCTCTTGGTTGATTATCAGGGCTCTCTTAAAGCATGGCTGGGTAATACCTCAGATAACAGAGTCTGGGATGTATATGAACATGAAAATTATGCCTGTTCTGATGTTCAACAATGGCAGGATCCCAATTTCTTTCACTATGTTGTCATGCTAACAAAAGGCTCCTTAGGTAGCCATCATCTGTTATTTAGTAGTTTACTGCTATTATTAGGAAATAGGAACTTAGGAAATAGTAAACAGTGGATGGATAAAGACCAATTAGAGAAAAAAATAAGAATAGCAGTGAAAATGTTAAGGTCAAGTATATGGATGTAAGTATAGTAAGGGACATTAATTACCCTAAATCTTAATAGTCTTTTCTTTTTTCACCTTTATACAATATCTACAAGCGCCATATATTATGTACTTATAGTTTTTCCATAGAAAAAACCTTATCGTATCTATTATTTCTTTTTTAAACTTTATTTCAGAATATTACAGGAGTACAAATATTTTATTCACATAAATTGTCTTTGTAGCATTTGAGTCAAAGTCGTAAGTGTGCCCACTGCCCAGATAGTGTACATTGTACCTGTTAGGTGTGAATTTACCCATCTCCTCCTCCTCTCACTCACCTACTTAATTTTTGATGAGTGTTATTTCCATATGTGCATATAAATGTTGATTGATAAGTTCCAACTTAATAGTTAGTAAATGTGATGTATGTTTTTCCATTTTTGTGATACTTTTCTTAGAGGAATGGTCTCCAGTTCCATTCAGGTTTATAAAGAGGTATTAATTCATCATTTTTTAGGGCTATTCAGTACTCTGTGGTATGCATAGACCACATTTTATTAATTCATTCATGCATTGATGGGTACCTGGGCTGTTTCTACATCTTTGCAGTTGTGAATTGTGCTGCTATAAACACAGGGTGCACCTATCTTCTTTACAAAACGTCTTTTTTTCCTTTGGGTAAATACCCACTAGTGGGATTGCTGGGTTAATGGCAGATCTACTTTTAATTCTCTGAGTTATCGTCATTCTACTTTCCATAGAGGTTCTACTAGTTGGCTGTATGACCAACAGTGTATGAGTGTTCCTGCCCCTTCACATCCAGGCCAACATTTGTTGTTTTAAAACTTTTTGATAAAGCCCACTCTCACTGGAGTTAAGTGATATGACTGGTGGTTTTGATTTCCCAATAATTAGGTATTTGAACATTTTTTCTTGTTTTTGTCCATTAGTCTATCTTCTTTGAAACATTTCTATTCATGTCTTTTGCCCACTTTTTAATAGTTTTGTTCATTTGCTTATTTGTTTGTTTGTTTGGTTGGTTGGTTGGTTCTGGTTTACCTGAGTTCTTTGTAGATTCTGGTTACTAGCCCTTTATCAGATGTATAGAATGCAAATATTTTCTACCATTCGCTAAGTCGTCTATTTGCTCTAATGATTGTTTCCTTCGCTGTGCAACTTTTTACTTTTATTACATCCCATTTATGTATTTTTGTTGTTGCTGTGATTGCTTTTAGTGTCTTTAAAAATGTCTTGCCTAGGCCAATATCCATACGAGTTTCTTAAACATCTTATTCTATAATTCTTATAGTTTTATGACTTAAATTTAGGTCTATTATTGATCATGAGTTACTTTTTTGTGAGTGGTAAGAACTATAGATCCTATTTCAGTCTTCTACATGTGGCTATTCAATTTTCCCAGTGCTATTTATTGAATAAGGATTCCTTTCCCATTTGCTGTTTTTGCCAAGTATCAGATAGCAATATTAGGATGGTTTTTATCTGGATTCTCTGTTCTGACCCATTGGTCTATGTCTGGGTTCTTGGGTTACTACCATGCTGTTTGGTTAGTATAGACTTTTAGTATAACTTTAAGACTGGTAAATTGATGCCTCTAGATTTGCTCTTTATGCTTAAGGTTGCTTTTGGAATATATTTTAGAGATACTTTCTAGGTCATTTGTATAGAAGTAATATTTCATTCCATGTTAAAACGTGATATCTATATGTGCAACTTTATTTTTTATTATAAATAAACTTTAATTGTAGAGGAGCTTTAGGTTTACAGAAACATTTAGCATAAAGTAGAGAGAATTTTAGATAGGGATAAAGTAGGGTAGTAGTTGTCAGGTCTTCCAGGCATGGAGGAATGAACAGTAAGCGCTGATGTGCATGGGATTTCTTTCTGAAGTGATGGAATTATTTAAAAACTCGATAGTTATACAACTGTTTGAATATACCAAACACCACTGAGTATACTTTAAATGGTAAAATATTACAGTATGTGAATTATGTCTAAATGAGAGTATAAGTAAAGTGAAGAATAAAAATAGCCTACAACTCACCAGCAATAAAAAATATTGCCAGTATCTGTGTGAATGTACGTGTCCTAATTTACACATATCTTCTCATACTAACTCTAACTTTTGGAAATTGTTTTCAAGTCATGAAATAATATTGATAGGCATATTTCTACTAAATAAATTTAATGTTAGATCTTTTTAATGACTAAAGAATGTTTTTGTGAAAATATAGTTGGGTACCTTTTAAAATAAGTTGGTTTTATATTTTAATTACTATAAAGTTTATAAACAGTTTAAGCCCATACGATTTTGGAACATATAGAATTAACTCCTTTAGGTAAATTTGAGAAAGCGAAATTACTAAATTCAAAATATATAAATACTTAGTATTTGATAGAAAATTTCTAATTGGTAACCTGAAAAATTGCATTAAGGTACATTTCAACCAATAGTGTCATTATCCCACACCACAGAAATGATTGTGCCTTATCAGTCATTTTCTTTTTGTCCATCCGAATATGTACAAATATATAGCATGGTTTTGATAAACACATACTAAAGCACACATACACAAGAATAATAACATTTTTTAGCTTGCTTATATTTTGTATAAATTTTATTTGGATATAATATTATTAAAATAATATCTATCTTAAGGTAAAATGAAATGGATGTCTCTACCCTACCTAACTATTTGGAGGGTTCCTAATTGTTTTAAAACATTAAAAGTATAAGAATATTTCACTTAATGTTTAAGATGCTCAAAGATATGTTAACATGATACATAAATAATCAAATAGATTTATAGCCACGTAGAGTAGCTATATATTACTTATTAACAGATGTTAGTCTTAATTTTTAATCTAAATAAAACTATGTGATACAAAAACTAATTTTATTACTCCATGTTTAAAGAAGCATAATAAACTCCTTTCTACAGCTTTTGCATACATAATATAGACGACATGGCATAATTAAATAGTAATTTGTGGATAGAATAACAATGCTGACTCATCATTCAGACACTCATATGCAGTTCATATTAGAATTACATGCATCTGACTCCATAGTTGTACATCTCTATTCAAAATTCATGGCTCAAATATACGTTTTCATCTCTACTACCATGATAAGCTCTTCAGAATATAATTAAATGTGTGAAGGCATACAATGCTTATCTTTTGGTGTCAAGGAAAACATTTTGTACTACTAAATTAAAACTTTCTATTTATAGAAATAAGAATGATTTAAATTTTCTATAGTAAAAAAGTAAGTACAAGGTAATTAATCAACTCTGTCTTCTCTTTCCGCATCCTGTTTTGCCTTTTTAATTCTCTGATTTGTCTCTTACTCTTTGTCCACTGCTCTACTATAGTTTGTCACGCATTTAATTTTGTACTAACTTTCACTAGTTTTCTTCCTATGTTCATTCACTGAATACAGAATATTACTGCTCTTTGCCTACTCATTTTTAAAAGTATCAAATCTTGGGCAGTGCCTGCGGCTTGGTGGGTAGGGCCAGACCCATATACCAAGGGTGGTGGGTCAAACCCAACCCCAGCCAAACTGCAACAAAAAAGTAGTCAGGCATTGTGGCAGGTGCCTGTAGTCCCAGCTAATCCAGAGGCTGAGGCAAGAATCGCCTAAACCCAGGAGTTGGAGGTTGCTGTGAGCTGTGATACCACTGCACTCTACTAAGGGCAACAAAGTGAGACTCTGTCTCTAAAAAAAAAAAAAAAAAAGTATCAAATCTTCATACTTGAAGCCTTCTGTACATCAAAGCTTTGTGTAAAATAATGCACATATATGCTTACATATGCATGTGTGTATTTTCCACCATGAGCAAAGAATCTTTCACTTTATTAAATTATAAAAAGGGCCAAATTCCTCTACCCCCTAAATGGTCTACATTTTCATCTCTTAGCTGTAAAGAGTTTGGGTCTTATCACCTCCATATTAGCAATAGGAATGAGCTATGAAAATAAGTAACTTTTCTTAAACTTAAAGAGAAATAAGGTTGAAGGACAAATTGCCTACAACCTAGTATTTGGAAAAGCAAAACAATCCAATCATAGCTAAAAATCTGGTTACCTGGTATAGAAGCCACTAGGACTACAAGCTTGGGAGACCACTTAAATTGTAACTTTGATGAATTGCTAGAGACTGAGCATGGATTAATATGTGAAAGGAAATCTCTCAGTGGGTTCATGTTAGGAGGATCCTTGAACATTTTTGTGGATTTTCCTCCCCTCAATCTAACCAGTCTATTGTAGTGAGGATCTGAGAAAAAGCCCTTTCTGACCCTGGAATAGGGAGGAGGAGATAAATTATAACGATCTATGCCCAGAAACTTCTCAGAAACAAATTCTATAGTCCAAAAAATGGGACTTTGTCCGAGCTGAACTTGATTCCTTTATCCAAACTGGGGAAAGGAAATTCATCCTAGTCCTCCTTTCTTTCTGTCTTACATAAGGTGATTTGGCACAGTCAACACGGCTCTGACATTAAAGGAAATGTACATTTTAGAAACTCTAGAAACAAGAAAAGGAGTAGAAAAAAAAATAAACTTTATAACCAGAGAAACATTTGGAAGAGCCAGAGCCCTGAGACATAGGCTTACTGAAAGACAGATTTAATCAGAAGATTTAGAATGTTCAATCTTCTCTACCCTTTTCCACCATACATGTAATAGCAGTAGAGTATAACTTATAGACTGTGCAAGACACAGAATCTCTCTCTGAGGGAATCCACGTGGGAATTCAAAGTCAAGTGTGGGGAGGAAAAATAAGGGTACTAACAAAATTAGAAACCTCTAACCTACAACTATAATAAACATTAAATATAGCCTGATTCCTAGCTGGAGTAATATCATTCATCACAGTGAGGTCCTATTTATACTACCAAATACAACAACTGGTTTTCAGCAACAACAAGAAAAATGCAAGTCATGACCAAAGGCCAAAAACCAAAACAAACAAACAAAAAACACTCTGAAGAGACAGATTGATCATTCCAACTAAACTCAGTTATGTGACTAATGCTAGAATTATCAAACAGGTACTTTAAAGTAACTATGAGTAGCATGTTTAGAGGTCTAACGAAAAAGGAAAGAACAACACATAGGTAATGTAAGCAGTGAGATGAAAACTCTATAAAAAAAAATCAAAATGAAATGCTAGAAATAAAAGCCATAGTAACAGAAAAGGAAGACTGCTTACAATGACCTCATCAGTGGACTCAACACAACTGAGAAATGAACCTGAGGGTAGGTCAATAAAAGCTTCCCAAACTTAAATGAAAAGACTAAAAAGAGTGAAAAACAAGAAAACACAAAATATTCTAAAAACGCATGATAATAATCAAAGGGCTAACTTGTATAATTGAAATACAAGCAGAAGAAAGATTGAATGGGGTAGAAGAAAAAAATTGAAGGAATAACGGCTGAATATTTTTCATAATTAATGACAGTTATGTAATCACAGATTTAGGAAGCTCAAGGAACATCAAGAAAGATAAATATTGAAGAACATATACAACATACACACACACACACACACTCCTACACAAATACTACTCAAACTGTTAAAAGCAAACTTAAAGAGAAAAACTTGAAAAGAATTCCACTATCCTAAATTAATATTGAGGAATAATTTTCACATTATAAAAAATATGTATTTTGATAATCTACATGTATATTTTATGGATACAGATATGGATATACTTTTGTAGTTCTGTGACTTCAATTTACCAAGTTTAATAATATACTTGTATATACAAATTCACGGTTTAATCTAAAACAAGTACATTTTGAGATTATAGTTAATGGTTTTAATATATGCACTTTCCTGAAAAAGAAGCAGTTTTGAAAAATAAGTGCCTATGAGATATGTATGAATACCAAATAATATGCTGCTATTTTTAATCATATTAAGGTTTTATTTATGAAAAATATGCAATATAAATTTTATGTCTCTTATATGAAATCATAATCACTATAATTATTTTATGTACCTACACATATAGAACATATAATTTTATGTGTGTGTATATTTCAGAGCAAGTGGAATGCATACTAAAGTATCTAACTTTAAAGCAGAAAAAATGGGGCTAGATGTGGTGAGTCTCACCTCAATCCTAGCAGTCTGAGGCAGGGAGGAGGATCACTTGAACTTGGCAGTTGGAGACCAGCATGAATAAGAGGCACCATTCTACTAAAAATAAAAAAATTAGTAGGGTGCCTTTATAATCATAACCTAGGCTGAGGCAAGAGGATTGTTCTAAGAATATAAATGAATTTGAGCTCAAAAATTGTGTGTGTACATTTACCCATTATAGTACTGAAACTAATACTTCTAAAAACTGCAAACTATCTTAATGTGTGAATATTTATTCAATCGTGACAAGTACATACAATAAGTTCATGTAAACGTTAGAAAATGACATATATCTCTTGACAGGTATAGAAAGAGAGCAATGACAATTTCATGAATAAAATATACTTCAATATGTGAATTATGAGTTCATATATCATAAGTAGAAATATAGTATAAATATATGCAAAGTTTGTACTATTTTGCATATAGGTGGGTACATACATGTTTACCAAATTGAGAACAATACTTGAACTCAGTGTCATAAAGTAAGACATCTTTTCTTTTCAAACCTTTATTTTAGTGTGCTATAATTATTCTGTAAAAGTACGCAATACCTCTATTCACAAAATGCCTAGCAGCTGCACATGTATTATTTGCATATTAAAAATGATTAATATGTTTCTTTTTAATAAACTAGAATCTGCTCAAGTTTAGACAGTATTTTTCAGTGAATTATACTAAAATAAGTTCAAAAAGAAAACAAGTTAAAATACTTAAAAGTTTTTCTTGATGGTAATGCTCTTTTATTTTTTAAATTTTTCCAGAATAGAATTTTAGCTACCTTCAAAATACACTTAATTTGATTCACCATGTTTTTTATCTGTTCTTCTATTGATTTATTTATACTGAAGAGCACTAGATATTAGTTTTCACTGACAATTTGTGTTATATAAACTTAAAAATATAGAAATTATTGTCGAACTATACGAACATGTAAGTGATCAGCAAAATAGCAAAAGCAAGTAGTAGTCATCAGTTATCTTTAAACTTTTGAAATACTTTAGTAGAGCCGTTCAATACACACTAATAAATATTCTACATAGGTATATTAGAAAAGAAATTTTCACCATTTTTTTTTTTTTTACTTTTCTAAGAAAAATACACCACAGGAAGCTATGTATTTCCCTTTTATCTGAGAGGAAAAGTGAAAAACATAAAAAACATGTGAGGATAAATTTCATTTAGTACCAAAAACTATATGGGCAAGCCATTCAAATGCATTAATAAGCCACTGTGATAAGGAATTAGTTTTTTTCTATGAATATTTTGTTCAACAAGTATGTAGAATTATTTTCAGTTTAATGTTTGAAATATACTTTAAAGAATTTTTTAGTCTGTTAAGAACTTTGCAGATACAATGATGAAACATCACACTTAATCTAATTGTATTTAATAAATTATATTTTGAATTAATATAATGTGTAAGGCATTTTTATCATGAGGATATGAAAACAGAAACATAATTCTTATTTTTTCAGAAAATTAACATAGGTCCATCTTTCTTTACATTTATAGAATGCCAAGTATTTGTAAATAATTTATCTGCAATTAAGAATAGAATATACATTATATACATTCATCTTGGTATGGTGGGTGAAATTCCATAATGTATCCTTCTCCTAAATAGCCAAAAATGATTGTGGTCAACTGGCGAGGTTTTCTACACTTCTTTGCAAGTCACATAGGTAAATATCTTTTTGATATCCATTTTGCCCCTGATAGTACCTTTTAGCCTTTATATCCTTTGCAGTCTTTGTAGATTTTGCCTATTATTTTATTTTAATTTATTATGTCTTAGTCCCAGACCTACCTTCTTATATCTACTTCAAATATTAAAGCTAGAAATGTTCAAACTCTAGACTCCCTTACCAGCTTTTGTCTAGTTGCATTCACTAATATGAGACATAACACAGAACTAAGAAATTTGAAGAAAAAGAGTGACCCTGTTCCTGTTTCTGATTCCTTTACATGATAGCGGCAGTCATCAAAGAATTCAGTACTATTTTGCTCCACCTGTGCTAGCTGTAAGATTACCCCTAGTCACTCATTCCAGCCATAGCAGTCTCATCTCTCCACAGTCCCAACTTTTTCATTGTCTTTTGGGTTCCTCAGACTTCTATTGGCAATGAATAAGTTATGTGTTTTACATTCTTAATTTTGAAATAGATGTTATTTTATTTTGCCTTTTATATACCTTAGGCATAAATATGACTATTTATTTTATATGTCTTTTATTTTGCTGATTGAATGCAAACTGGCAGATAGCCATTGAAGTATTTGCAATGGAGAAATTGGGAGAAAGAAAGAACCTTCCTCTGGATGCATAGATGGGGACCATAGCTCACCATCTAAAGTACTGGTGACAAACATGGGCAGAGATCCTTTGTATCTGAAACTGCACAAAAACAAGATACCTTTGCCTGTAGAGTCTAATTTCCCACAAATAAGCATTTAGGAAAATAAAACTCAACTATGAGATTCAACACCACTGAGAGAAAGGCCACACGAGAGGTGGATGGGAAGTAAAAATTTGCTAGAAGAAATAATGATACCACATTCAGCTAGGAATACCACAGTCACATAGGAATTTAGGAAACTAGAGTAAAGGACACACACACAAAAGTCATAAACTTTCACTTTTTGATTTATGACCTACAGAAATGTAGTATTTAGCACCTAACAAATGCAAGCACTGTAATCTGGTTCTTTGTACCATCAATGATTCTCCAACAATAAAAAAAAAAGAAAAAAAAAGGAAAGAAGGAAATGTAGTATTGTCATTTTACCTGACATGAAATAAGCTATAGTTAACTAGAAGACAAAATAAGCTTACTCAAAGTAAGGGCAAAGAAATACCTTCTTGCCTTTACAACAAATCTAAGACAACCATTATTGACATAATACACTGTAATTTAAAAAAAGGAAATAAACTAAGTAATGCCAATTAAGTCTTTAATTACATAAATAACAAAATATATTACTAAATACGTATTAGAAGAATTTCCTTCTGTATTCAAAAAAAAAGATTTGAATCTATAGAGAGCATATTTTCATCAAATTATAGGCAAAGTTTGTATACTCATAACTGAACTTGATATGTGCATATACTGGTATAATTCATAAATTCCAAAAACAAAAGGAGATTTTTTACAACCATATAATGTTATAACAAGTGTCTCAAATAAAAGAATCAGGCAGACATTTATCTCCAAATTGGAAATCGAATGATGATGGGGGAAAAAAAAACTACATGTTAGAAAGAATAATATAACAATGCAAGAATCTTAAAACTCACTGTGGTGTTATCTGTACATCCAGATAAAAGAAAGTTATTTCAGTAAATGTGAGGATTCTAATAAGTCTCTGAGAATTAGACTTAAGAAATCTGACTAAAACAACAAACAAAAGAAAGCTAAGTTCATCACTATATATAATTAACTCTAAATGGATTGTGCTAGCATGAGTGAAAAAGCATAACTGATGAAACATAAATGACACTTGAAGGTAAATGAAAATAAGTTCCATCTGTTATTAAAACTTGTCATAAGAATGGAGAAGAAAAAATAATTAAAAGCTTTTATTCTTCAAGATATTATCAGTATAGCAGTAAAAATGTAGAGTAAAAAAATTGAAAGGAAAGCAAAAAATAATGAATATAATGTTGACCAAACAAGCAGTTTGGAGGAAATGAAAAAATATGTATAACATAAGTTAAATATAAAAGAGGAGAGTGAAAATAAAATTAAGTTTATTAGTTGTTACGTGAAATATGAATGGGCTGAATTCTTTTACTAGAAAAATAGTGATTACTAATGAAGAAAATAGGGATAATCAAAGAAGATAAACAAAAACAAAACCAGACCCTGAGGTTAAATATCCAGGAGTTACTGTTGTTTTTGAAGACTCCAAGGGATTACACTGAGAATGACTATGGATGAGTATTAGTTAATATTTTAAATCTTCAGAGCAAATGAAGCAAGAGTTTGCAGAATGAAAAGAGGAATATAGAGTATGCTAAGACATGTTTTCCTCATTCCCAGCAGTATATGTGGAAATAGATTGACGTAGATGGTGAATTTTGAAGTCCCGTATTCTAACTTTCATTTACAAATAAAATAAATTATTTCCTGGGGTGGGAAGGATAGTAATCTGAAGAGCTTTAGACATACAATCAGTGGATCCAAACTATTTAGAGCTTCATTCAGAACTATTCTTCAAGCTTAATCTAAAGAAGCATGACACAATTCCCAGTGACTAAATATTTACAGAAAGAAATGCAGTTGGGTTTATTTCCTAGCTCCATTAACAAGAAAATCCAGGCACTATGTGGAGGTATTTTAGTAACTCAGTCTAAAGGCAAATGGAAATTTGTTTGGAAGTCCTGATTAACTCTTTCAAGACTGGAAAGACACATGACATCCTCTTTTATGAATGCTTCAGGAATCAGCTGCTAAAGTAAAGGAACTTCTTTAATACACCAACAAATGAGCATTAATTCCCTCGATGTATCTTCAACATGCCCTCCTTGGATAATATACAGAAATTGTCTCTCAGAAAATACACAAACTTTATAGCAACACTGGAAACTGTACTGCCCAATGTCAGAATAAAATATTTTTCCCCTTCTAGGAATTTAGAAAATCACATATTCTCTTATTGACATGTTCCTTTGGAAAATGAAAATGTCATGATGAGCTTTCTCCACTGGGAAATAATCTATAGTTTGTGATTAGGGCAGGCATAAAGAGTCCCCTGGAAGAGGAAAGCAATGAGGAGTAACATTTTTCTGGATTTAAAAAGTTCCATATTTGGGGGCAGGGCAAGATGGCCAACTGGAACCAGCTTTCCACAGAGGCTCCTATCCAGAAGGAGAGTTAAAGGACAGAAGGTTAGCAAGTAACTTGATGGTTTGGAGCTGAGCCAAAAGAGAAGGTTGAAGAATGCACATCAACCCTGCTAAGGCAAGCTGCAAACCCAAGGAAACAAACAATAGGTACAAAATCCATGGCCAAGCGAACAGGAGTGCGCCCCCACCATGAGAATGTCTCCCAGGATACTTTCTACAAACAAACGAGCAGAGTTCTGATATCCTCCTATTTTTTCCAACAGGAGGGACCCTTTAAAAAGTGGAAATCCTTCCCCAGAGAGGACCCACTAACACCAGTGGCACTCTCCCGCCAGGCATAAAACTGTATAAAGTCTCTACCTGCAGTTCTGAACTCCCAGAACTCCCCTCCCCTCTCACCCCAAGGTCTGGAAGCCTGTCCCCCATGGTGTCCAGATTCTGGGGAGTTTTCTTCAGATGTGTGGACAAGGCATGGGTTATTACAAGTCTGTGCTGATTTTGTGACACAGGGGTAAAGAGAGGACTGTGGACCAAGAGGGACAAGTGGTGCCCTGCAGCACAAAGCAGCAGCAACAGCCGGGGTGGGGAACAATAGAGCTCACCCCCCACCGGGGATATTTTGGAGAGGCACTCCCTGCCTCTCTTGGCAACTGGTGGCAGGCACTGGCCAAACAGATCTGGGATGGAAGCGCAAGCCCTGTGAGTAAAGGGTATGCCTGAGAAGGTATCTGCCTGGTCGAGGATGGCAGGGACAGAAACTGGAATACGCACACAGAGATGGCATACTCCCAGGGTGGGGCTGGGTCATAAGTGCTGCTTTAGTGAGCTTAAGAAGCACCCCACCCCCAGGGTATCATAGCTGAGACAAAAACAGCTGGGACAACTGCACCATCCCAGAGAGAAACAAGAATTGAGAGCTGAATGCGAGCTTTAACCATGCCCAACCAAACAGAGTGTGGACGAGACAGAGACTCCAGCTCCCTGAGAACTGGTGCAAGGGCAGAGGCCCAGGGTGGGGCTTGCCCACAGTTTCTATGAATTAAAACAGAGCCTGGCCTGCAGGGAAATATAGTCAGGACAGAATCGCTAATTCTGCCAGAATATAAGTGGCAGCAACATCAATCTGGGGTGGGGTTGGAACTGAGTGAACTGCACCAGCTTCCATTAAGCACCCAAGTTAGGTTTCTGCTCCCCCTGCCGGCTGGTAGCAGAGTGCAGTGGTCTTGCCGAGGAGACATAGATCTCCCTGTGACTCAGGCAGGTGCAAAGCCCTGGTGGAGCATCTACTCATTGGAGGGAACTGAGTCACATCCCTGTGGAGTTACCAGTGTCTGAGTGTGACAGAGGTGTAAGGTGGGGAAAAAGACATCAACCTTCCTGGACTAATTCATTAACTGGATGGGTCCTTCTGACTTCACAGAGCACTGGAATGAGTCATACTCAGGTTGCCAGCAGATTCCTGCTTTCTAATTGCTGGAGACCTTTTGAATTTCTCACTTGAGACTGGATGCTGACTGGGAAAATTGGTTTGGAACTCAACCTGGGCCAATCACCCGAGGACTATACAAAGTGATACCCTGGATGTGTGGTTATAGGAAGGTTTGATTTTCCTTTTCCAGTTGTTGCCCATGGGGGGTGGAGTGACTTAGTTACTGGTATTTCTCCACAGCTGAGACTTTAACCCAGAGTTACTGATTCACTAGGAGTGGACAGTGACTCTGGAAACAAGATAGAGCCACTTAGCCCCACCACACCAAGCAGGTCCCCAGTGTCTCAGGGAATAGCACTTTATGAATCCTTTGCAAAGCTCTAGAGGAAAAGGTACAGATATCAGTCCAAGCCCTTGGGCAAAAAGCTGGTTAATCCCTATTCCAGTAGTGCCCAATCCAACTTCACCTTATCTGTTCATCTACCCAACAGTATAAAATAATCATGGGGCAGAATCAGTGGGAAAACTCCAGGAACATGAATAATCAGAGTAGATCAACTCCCCCAGGGAAAGATGTGGTGGACACAACTGAAGATCCCATTCATAAACAAATGGCTGCAATGTCAGAAATTGAATTCAGAATTTGGATTGCAAATAAGATTAATACAATGGAGATAAAGTTGGAATTAGAAATTCAAGGAGCATTTCAAAAGTTGCCTCAAAAATTCAATGAATTCAAAAACAAAATCACCAAAGACTTTGACACATTGAGATAAGAACTTGCAGCCTTCACAGATCAGAGAAATACAGAATCCCTCAGTAACAGAATGAAGCAGGAAGAAGAAAGGATTTCTGACATTGAAGACAAAGCTTTTGAACACTCCCAAAAGCTCAAAGAGGAAGAGAAGTGGAGAATAAAAAAGGATCATTCTCTTAGAGAGCTGTGGGATAATTTGAAGAAAACCAATATTCATCTTATAGGAATTCCAGAAGGTAATAAGGTGGCTTCAAAAGGCCCAGATTATCTACTCCATGAAATAATCAACCAGAACTCCCAGATGTGCCAAGTGATTCTGAAGTTCAGATAGCAGACAGTTTCAGAACACCAGCATGACTCAACCCGAATAAGACATCTCCTAGACACATTATAATTAACTTTGTCAAAGTTAAAATGAAGGAGAAAATTCTGCAAGCAGACAGACGTAAGAAAAACATAACCTACTAGGGGAAGACTATTAGAATGACTGCAGAATTCTCTGCTGAAACCTGTCAAGGTAGAAGAGGGTGGTCATCGACTTTTAATCTCCTAAAACAAAATAACTTTCCACTCAGGATCTCATATCCAGCTAAACTGAGTTTCATTTATGATGGAGAAATTAAATACTTTAATGACATTTACATGTTGACGAAATTTGCCGTAATTAAAACAGCTCTCCAGGATATTCTCAGACCTTTCCTCCATAATGACCAGTGCAATCCTGCAACACAAAAGTAAACATACTCAGAAACTTTTGATCAAATTCCAACTTCCACAGTGGCAAAGGATTAAAAAAGTCCACTGGACTTTCAAAAAACTCAATACCCAAAATTCTACCAGGTTTATCAATATTTACAATTAATTTGAATGGCTTAAATTGTCCTCTAAGGAGGGATAGGTTGACTGACTGGATACAAAAACTCAGGCCACATATCTGCTGTATACAAGAAACTTATCTAACCTTAAAAGTTAAGTATAGACTCAGGGTGAAGGTATGGTCATCTATATTTCAGGTAAATGGAAATCAGAAAAAAGCAGGTGTTGCAGTTTTATTCACAGATACAATTAGTTTTAAACTAACAAAAGTAAAGAAAGATAAGGATGGTCACTTCATATTTGTTAAGAGAGACTCTAACAGACATGAGCAACTTGTTTCCTCCAGAACCATAACAGTCGGAGATTTTAACACTCCTCTGGCAGTGTTGGTTAGATCCTCCAATAAGAAACTTTGCTACAGCTAAGAAATTTTAGACTTAAACTTAACCATTCAGCAATTGGATTTAACAAACATCTATAGAACATTTCATCCTAACAAAACTGAATACACATTCTTCTCATCAGCCCACAGAACATGCTCCAAAATTGATCATATCTTAGGTCACAAGGCTAAATTCAGCAAATTTAAAAGAATATAAATTATTCTTTGCCTTTTATCAGACCATCATGGAATAAAAGTTGAACTCAGTAACAGGAATCTGCATACTCATACAAAAACATGGAAGCTAAATAACTTTTTGCTGAATGATAGCTAGGTCAGAGACAAGATTAAGAAGAAAATTACCAAATTTTTGGAACAAAATGATAATGAACACACGAATTATCAGAACCTCTGGGATACCGCAAAGGCATTTCTAAGAGGGAAATTTATAGCACTGAAAGCCTTCCTCAAGAGAAAGGAAAAAAAAGAAGTCAACAACTTAATGGAACATCTCAAGCAGCTGGAAAATGAAGAATATTCCAATCCCAAATCCAGCAGAAGAAAAGAAATAACCATAATTAGAGCAGAATTAAATGAAGTTGAAAACAAAAGGATTATACAACAGATCAATAAATCAAAAAGTTTTATGAAAACATCAATAAAACACATAAACCTTTGGCTAACCTAATGAGGAGAAAAAGAGTAAAATCTCTAATTTCATCAATCAGAAATAGTAAAGATGAAATAACAACAGAATTCTCAGAAATTCAAAAAATCCTTAATGAATAGTACAAGAAACTTTATTCTCAGAAATATGAAAATCTGAAGGAAATTGACCAATACTTGGAAGCACACCACCTTAGCCAGAATCAAGTGGAAATGTTGAACAGGCCTATATCAAGTTCTGAAATAGCATCAACTATACAAAAATCTCCCTAAAAAGAAAATTCCAGGACCAGATGGCTTCACATTAGAACTCTACCAAACCTTTAAAGAGGAACTCATACCAAATTACTCAACCTTTCCCAAAATATAGAAAAAGAAGGAATACTACCCAACACATTCTATGAAGCAAACATCACCTTGATCCCCAAACCAGGAAAAGACCCAACAAGAAAAGAAAATTATAGACCAATATCCCTAATCAATTTTGATGGGAAAATATTCAACAAGATCCTAACCAACAGAATCCAGCAACACATCAAACAAATTATACACTGTGACCAAATGGGTTTTATCCCAGGGTTTCAAGGCTAGTTCAATATATGTAAATCTATAAATATAGTTCATCATATAAACAAATTAAAAAACAAAGATCATATGATTCTCTCAATTGATGCAGAAAAAGCTTTTGATAATATCCAGCATCCTTTTATGATCAGAACACTCAAGAAAATTAGTATAGAAGGGACATTTCTTAAACTGTAGAGACCATCTACTCTACTCTTACTGTAGAGGCCATCTACAGCAAACCCATAGCCAATATTGTATTGAAAGGAGGAAAATTGAAATCATTCCCACTCAGATCAGGAACCAGGCAAGGTTGCCCCTTATCTCCACTGCTTTTCAACATTGTAATGGAAGTCTTAGCCATCGCAATAGGGAAGAAAAGGTGATCCAGGGTATCCATATAGAGTCAGAAGAAATCAAACTTTTACTCTTCAAAGATGATATGATTGTATATCTGCAAAACACCAGGGAGTCTAGTACTAAACTCTTAGAAGTGATCAAGGAATACAGCAGCATCTCAGGTTACAAAATCAACACTCATAAATCTGTAGACTTTATATATACCAACAATAGTCAAGCTGAAAAAATAGTCAAGGACTCTATTCCTTTTACAGTAGTGCCAAAGAAGATGAAATATTTGGGAGTTTACCTAACAAAGGATGTGAAAGATCTCTATAAAGAGAACTATGAAACTCTAAGAAAAGAAGTAGCTGAAGATGTCAACAAATGGAAAAACATACCACCCTCATGGTTGGGAAGAATCAACATTGTTAAAATGTCCATACTACCCAAAGCAATATATAATTTTAATGCAATCCCTATTAAAGCACCACTGTCATACTTTGAAGATCTCAAAAAAATAATACTTCATTTTATATGGAATCAGGAAAAACTTCTAATAGCCAAGACATTAGTCAGAAATAAAAACAAAGCAGGAAGAATCATGCTACCGGACCTCAGATTATACTACAAATGGATAGTGATCCAGCATGGTACTGGCTCAAAAACAGAACGGTAGATGTGTGGAACAGAATAGAGAACCAAGAGATGAATCTGGCTACTTACCATTATTTGATCTTTTATAAGCCAATTAAAAACATTCAGTGGGGAAAAGGTTCTCTGTTTAACAAAGGGTGCTGGGTGAACTGGCTGGCAACCTGTAGAAGACTGAAACTGGACCCACACCTTTCACCGTTAACTAAGATAAACTCTCACTGGAATAAAGATTTAAACTTAAGACATGAAACTATAAAAACACTAGAAGAAAGTGCAGGGAAAACACTTGAAGAAATTGGCCTGGGTAAATATTTTATGAAGAAGATCCCTCTGGACAATTGAAGCAACACCAAAAATACATTACTGGGATTTGATCAAACTAAAAATCTTCTGCACAGCCAAGAACACAGTGAGTAAAGCAAGCAGATCGCCCTCAGAATGGGAGAAAATATTTGTAGTTTTGGTTTCCGAAAAAAGGTTTAATAACCAGAATCCACAGAGAACTGAAATGTATTAGCAGGAAAAGAACAAGTGATCCCATCTCAAGGTGGTCAAGGGACTTGAAGAAAAATTTCTCTTTAGAAAACAGGTGCCTACAGACACATGAAAAATGTTCATCATTCTTAATCATCCAAGAAGTGCAAATCAAAACCATTTTGAGATGCCATCTAACCCCAGTAAGGCAGCTCACATCCCCAAATCCAAAAACCAGAGATGTTGGCATGCATGTACAGAAAAGGGAACACTTCTATACTGCTAGTGGGAATGCAAACCAATATATTCCTTTTGGAAAGAAGTTTGGAGATCACTTAAGTCTAAAAATAGACCTGCTATTTCATCCTACAATTCCTCTACTGGGTATATATCCAGAGGACCAAAAATCACTTTATAACAAAGATATTGCACCAGAATGTTTATTTCAGCCCAATTAATAATTGCTAAGTCATGGAAGAAGCCCAAGTGCCCATTGACCCATGATTGGATCAGTAAATTGTGGTATATGTACACTATGGAATGTTATACAGCCTTAAAAAAGATGGAGGCTTTATCTCTTTGATGTTTACATGGATGGAGCTGGCATATATTCTTATTAGCAAAGTATCTCAAGAATAGAAGAAAAAATATCCAATGTACTCAGCCCTATTATGAAAATAATTTATAGCTTTCATATGAATGCTATAGCCCAACTATAGCACAAGAAGAAGGGGAAGGAGGAGAGGAAGAGGAGGAGAGGGGAGAGGATGAGTGGGAGGAGGATGCGTGTGGGGAGGAGGGGTGGAGGGAGGGTAATTGGTGGGAACACAACTACGGTGCATTTTACAAAGGTACATGTTAAATTTACTAAGTGTACAGTATCAACGTCTTAACACAAAAACTAAGAAAATGTGGTTAAGGCTATGTTAACTAGTTTGATGAAAATATTTCAAATGATATATAAAAGCAGCACATTGTACCCCATAATTGCATTAATGTACACATCTATGAGTTAATGAAAAATAAAAAAATAAAAGAAGAAGAAGTTCCATATTTATCCCTTTCTCCTCATATGCCTACTGCAATCACAGCTTTGAGTGTGAAGGCTGGTCAACTACATAATGACTATTGATCTATCATCTAAATTTGGCACATTTACTCAGGGTCCAAATATTCCATATAGGAGCTGGGACAATGATATTATCAGACCATGTGTCCTATGATAGTTGACTACAGCTACCTGCATTAAAAGTAGACATCTGTTTCTTCCCAATTTAGGAGCAATTCCCTTTGAACTTAATCTGCCTTAGTGAAATTTCTGTCATTCTCACAGCTAAGGTTCTGGGTATTAGAGGGTCAGTGCTACAAGACAGAGTCTCCAGAGTATAGAAATTAATCACCATCAAAGGCTAAGACACAAGAGTCACAGAATGCCAGGCTGATTTTATGTCTTACTTTTTGATGGAAAGTACAAAAGGTCCAATGATATGTGTAAGACTTTTGGAGGTTAAAAGTATCTGGAAAACACATCAGTTTTCTTCATAGGAATACAAAGTCTCAGGAGTGGAAATGTAACATAGCCTTCTGAGATGTTCTTTTATTCCTACACATTTTATTCCTTGTTTCTTCTCATTCACCTTCATCCCCTGCTCAAGCAGTCTAGTTCTTCACCCAGATAATTCATAGCATCACCTGGAATGGAGGGGAGGAAAGGAAAGGTAAAACACAGTTCTGTGACCTAAAGTAGAGGAAGCTGCGCTAGTAAATTTTGAAAGAATTGGCTACACAGGAGCGTAGTCACCATCGCAATATTCTTATTTCCAGTGTGTGATGTAAAACAAGTGGGGAGCTCAGTCCTGAAATGGAATGATAGATGCCTCTACTCTTTATGTGAACCACCCATGAACAAAGAACCCCGTGTTTCCTCTTCACATCATGAGTATTTTGGCACTAGCTGAGTTCCTAAGAACTAGAGGAGGGATGATGAGAAAGTCTGATGGTTAGACTAGTTTAAACTTGCAATCCAGCTGGCATAGTTAATAAATAAAATGACATTCTTGTACATTTGACTTTTATAGCCTGAGATTCACATACACTACATATATGTAATTTGATTGTGTGCCTAATGAGCAACATTAGAAAAAAATATTATGCCTCAAAATGTAGCAGATACTTGCATAAATTGTCTGTGTAATATGCCATAACAACGTGTTACTCTTTAAAAAGCAGCAATCCATATTATGTGAAAACAAGCAATAGTAATAAAAATTACAAGTAAAAATTTTTAAGCATCTCTCCTCCATAAAAAGCTACTAATTTGAAAATTATAATATATACTTTAATTATTTTACTATAAAAGAATTAACAAGAAAAAATTAACGTGTATGGAAAAGACAAAACTAAGAGTAAGGCAGTCCAAAATAGTAAACAGAGGAAAAATATAGACTTTAATGCATTTATTAGAGTATATGTACGAAACAACATGTGAACTTGATATCCCAGCATCTCTGGATGGATATTAGTATACTTCAGAAAACCTAGAATATTATCACTTTTCATGTATACTAACTCTAATGTATTTTCACACAAGGTTAAATAGTATATTATCAATGAATTTAGACAAATACATCAAATGCAGTGGAATTACTGGTTATTAGCAATATTATATCATATTTTTTTCTGTGCCCCTTTTCATTTCTGAACCTTCAATAGACTTTGCTATATTCTTCTGTTAGAAAAGCAGCAGTTGAAGGTGGAGCTAGAAGTTGATTTAAAATTTTTTTTTCAAAACTTTAAACAAATTCTCTCTATGCTAGCATTGTTTTTTATTTGCACTGCTCTAAAGAAACAACAACTGATGAATGGATAAAGAAAATGTGGTATACATACATAATGAACTATTATTCAGCAATGAAAAATAAATACTATCATTTGCAAGAATGTAGATAGAGCTAGAAGTTCTTATGTTACCAGAAGTAAACCATGCACAGAAAGGCAAGTACTGCCTGCCCTCCCTCAAGTGTGGGAGCTAAAAACATTGATTGCATGAAGGTAGAGAGCAAAATAATAGTTACCAGAGTATAGTGAGAGTGGATAGGAGGGATAAAGAAATGGCATTTGATATCAAACAGAAATGTAGAAGGTAAGGAATAAGTTCTTGTATTTAATAATACAATACAGCCATTCTTAGGTCTCTGGAATGAAGCCCAGTTGGTCATGGTGAATTTTTTCATATGTGTAATTGAATTTTGTTTGCTAAGATTTTGTTGAGAATTTTTGCAACAATGTTCATGAGAGATATTGGTCTATGATTTTCTTTTTCATTTGTGTCATTTTATGGCTTTGGTATCAAGGTAATATTGGCTTTGTAGAATGAATTGGGAAGAATTCCTTCCTTCTTAATGTTATGGAATAATGTCTGCAGTATAGGTATAAAGTATTCTTTGTAGTTTGGCCAAATTTGGTGTGAAAGCATCTGATCTGGGAGATTTTTTAGCTAGAAGATTTTTTACTGCTGCTTCAATTACGGTGCTTGATATTGGCCTGCTCAGGTGATGTTTCTTTCTAATTGAGCCTAGGGAGGTTGTGGGCTTCCCCGAATTTGTCCATTTCCTTCACATTTTCAAGTTCATGAGCATAGAGATTTTTATAGTATTTTGAAAGGCTATTTTATATTCCCTTGGTATCAGTTGTGACTTCTCCTTTTTCACTTTTAATTGAACTTATTAGAGGCTTTTGTTTTCTGTTTCTAATTAATCTGGCAAGAGGCATATCAATTTTGTTTATCTTTACCAAGACCTAATATTTTGCTTTATTAATCTTCTGGTAAGTTCTTTTATTCTGTTTCATTTAGTTCTCCTTTGATTGTGGTTATTTCTTTACTCTTCTGGGTTTGGGATTATTTGCTCTTCCTTTTCCAATTCCTTGAGATGATTCACTAGATTTTTGATTTTTAATCTTTCTGTTTTTTGGACGTGGAAATTTAAGGCCATTTTTTTTCTCATGATATCATTGCTATATCCCATAGATTTTGATAACTTGTGACCTCATTGCCATTTAGTTTGAACAATCTTTTGATCTTTAGACTCATTGACCCAACTATTATTTGTCAGAAGGTTGTTTAATTTTATGACTTTGTATAGCGATGAGAGTTTCTATTGGAATTGATTTCTAATTTTATTCAGTTGTGGTCTTAGAAGATAGATGGGATAATTTCTATATTATTTTTTAATTTGTTGAGACATACTTTGTGGCCTGGATGTGATCAATCTTAGAGAATGTTTCATGAGCTGATGAAAAGAATGTGCTGTCACTAGTTTGGAGGCTTCATCTCAGAGATGCAAGGATGGTTTAACATATGTAAATCTATAAATTTGCAACATAAATAGATGTAAAAATAATGACAACTGTGATTCTCTCAATTGATTCAGAGAAAGCATTTGACAAAATTCAGCACCTTTTTAAAGAACACTCAACAAAATCGGTAGAGAGGGTCACACCTCAAAACTACAAAGCTTGTATATAATAAGCCTACAGTCAAAATCATATTGAATGGGGAAAAGTGGAAAGCATTCCAACCTAGAACTGGAAATGGACACGATTGCTGACTTTTACCACTTTTATTCAAAATAGTGCTGAAGTACTCACCACAGCAAAAGAAGAAAATCAAAGGGATGCAAAAGTGGAAGGGAGAGAACAGATCATAGCACTTTTTAAAGATAAAATTTTAGATCTAGAAAACCCCAAAGATTCAACCAAAAGGCTCCTGGAATTGATACATTCTGTAAAGTCTCAGATAATAAAGTCGATGTATACAAACCAGTAGCTCTCATATATCCTAACAACAATCAAGCTGAGAATCAAATCTATGCGGCAATTCCTTTAACAATAGCAATAAAGGAAATAAAATACCTAGGAATATGCGTATATAATGAAGGAGGTGAAAGAGCTCTTTAGGGAGAATTATGAAACAATATGTAAGGAAATCACAGAGGACATAAACAGATAGAAAAACATACCATGCTCATGAATCAGCAGAATCAACATCATTAAAATGGCTATACTACCCAAAATGACTTAATGTAATCTCCATTAAAATACTAATGTCATTTTTTCAGACTTAAAAAACATTTCTGTGTTTTGTATGGAATCAGAAAAGATCCTGCATAGCCGACACAGCCTTACACAATAAGAGCAAATTAGGAGGCATCACTTTACCAGACATCAAGCTGTATTACAAGGCTATAGTAACCAAAACAGCATGATACTGGCCCCCAAACAGAGACATAGACCTATGGATCGGAGCAGGGAATCCAGAAAAAAAATCCATCCACATAGACCCATCTAATCTTTGACGAAGAAGACAAAAACATACAGTGGGGAAAAAAATCCCTATTTAAAAATGGTGCAAGAAATTAAATAGCCACATATAAAAGACTTAAACAGGATCCACACTTCTTACCACCTACAAAATTTAATTAAGTTTAATAAAAGACATAAACTTAAGGCATGAAACAATAAGAATTTTAGAAGAAAGAGTTGGAAAAACTTAATGGATACTGGCCTAGAGAAAGAATTTAGGAAGAACAATGGCAATCATATCAACAACAAAATTGAATAAATAATATGTATCATATTAAAAAGTTTCTGCATAACTAAGGACACAATCAACAGAGTAAATAGACAGCTTATAGAATGGGAAAAAATATTTGCATGCTATACTTCTAATAAGGGGCTGATAACAAGAATCTACAAAGATCTCAAGAAAATCAGCAAGAAAATATCAAACAACCCCAATATGAAATGGGTAGAAGGCATGAACAGCAGCTTTTCAAATGAAGATTGTCTGATGGCCAACAAACACATTAAAATAATGCTCAACATCTCTAATCATCAAGGAAAAACAAGACAAAATCACAATTAGATTTTCACCTAACACTAGTGAGAACAGCTTGTACCATAAAATCCCAAAGTAACAGATGCTGGTGTGGACATGGAGATAAAGAGACACCCATTCACTGCTTGTGAGACTGCAAACTAGTATAACTTCTCTGGAAAGTATGATAGAAATACCATAAAGAACTGAAAGTAGACTGACTTCTTGATCCCGCAATCCCAGTACTAGGTATTTGCCCAAATGAAAAAAAGACATTTTACAAAAAAGAAACTAGCACACAAATGTATACAACAGCAAAAGTCCTAAATGCAAAGATGTAGAAACAACCCAAGTGCCCATCAATACATGAATGAGTTAATAAATTGTGGTATATATATGTGTCATAGAATATTATTCGGTCATAGAAAAAGTATCTTTTGTAATAACTTGAATGGAACTGAAGACCATTTCCCAGTTGGCAAGAATGAAAAAACAAACATTGCAAGTGTTCAATAATAAATTGGAACTAGTCAGCAACCTCTTATGTACATATATAGAATAAAACTCAAAGGAAATTAAATAGATAAAAGGGGGGAAGGGGAGAGTTAATGTGCCCTTCACCCAGAATGTGTGGATTGTACACCTAACTGGTATAGTGCGTACATTCTGGGAGAAGGGCACATTTATAACTTTGACTTGAAATATACAAAAGCAAAATTTGTAACCAAAATGTGTGTACCCCTGTAATATCTGTAATTAAAGCAAACAAACAAAGAAACCTATAGAAGCAAAAAGCAGAATGGTGGTTGCTAGGGGATGGGAACATGGGAGAATAGGGAGCTGTTGTTCATTGGGTATAAAATTAGAGGTACAGGAGATGTATACAAAGTTGGAAAATTACGTTCACAAATCCATCCTAGAAAAGTGCTACATGCCTCATTGCTGAATATGACCACCGTCACCTTAGAAGTACTGCCCTTGGTAAGCTATGCACCAACACCAGAGTCAAGTGTTCTCTTTAGTTTTATTGTTGCTTATATCTCATGCATATATCCACCTTATTATGCCCTGTTTTCCTAAAACAAAATTCATATTGCTATCCCCTTACAGATTTTATGAAGGTGCTCTATTCAAAGATCAGATCCATTCTTATGCTGTCAAAATTTAAACAGCTTCCCTCTTTCTGCCATATTGTGTGATTGGTATTGACAAAAACTTAAAAGCACAATATCCCAAATTTGGTTTAATCAATATCTGTACACATTTCAACTGTGTTTCACTATAATCAATTTTAACTTCCACATTTGTTGAATCACTTCAATTCACACATTTTTTTAAGCCATTATACAGGAAAGTTTACTATTACTCTTGTCTTTTTTTATCCCCTTTATTTGACGCTGCCTAAAATTTAACTAGTTTCATTTTACTCAGTGGGGCATAACATCAGTCTTTGACATACGACACGAGGTATATACATTGAATTGTTTAATGCAATGATTATCAGTTGCCTGGATACAGACGGACCTTGTTTTTGTTGTGGTTTTCTTCTTTTTCCTTAAATTTATATACTAATGTTCACCACAGCTACATTCATAGTAGCTCAAAACTGGAAGCAGGTAGGAATTCATTAGCTTGTGAATGTGAAAACAACGTGAGGTACATGCAGAAAGCAACATGGGCTGGTCAGATGCTACTCACCAAGAAAATGAACATGTAATTGGCACATCCGGGAAAAAGCAGAATCTCAAAATAATCATGCTAGTGAAAGAAGCCAGACACAGAGCCCATTATTCCACTTATACAACACTCCAGAAATCTCAGAATTAAACGGTGTGTAGTGTTTGCAAACATGAACAGAGGAACTTTTGGAAGTGATGAAATATTCTATATTCTGTTTGTGGTCATTGTTACGTGACAGTATAAGTTTTTGAAATCTCATCAAATTTTGCATTTAAAGTAGTTTACTATTGCTCTGTTTGTTAGTCCAAAATAAATATTATTTTTAAAAAAGGTTATAAGAAGTATGAAGGCCCAGACACTACATAGAACTCCATCACTTAGAAAGAGAAACCACTTTAGTGTTTGGGCTTCAGTTTTTCTTACATAGTATTTAAATATTTCTTATGCTACTGCACAATAACTGGGAATACAAATTGTGTGTGTTTGTAGAAACTTTGGCACAAATCCTGAAATATACAATTGTTATAGCTTTCTTTTTTTAAATTGAGACAAAGTCTCACTTTGTTGCCCTCAGTCGAGTGCTGTATGGCACTATAGGTCACAGCAACCTCAAACTCTTAGGCTTAAGCAATTCTCTTGCCTCAACCTCCCAAGTAGCTGGGACTACAGGTACCTGCCACAACACCCAGCTATTTTTAGAGACAAGGCCTTGCTCTTGCTCAGGCTGGTCTTGAACCTGTGTACTCAGGCAATCCACCAGTCTGGCCTGCCAAGTGCTGGGTTTACAGGCATGAGCCACAACGCCCAGCCCACTATAGCCATTTTATTAGAATGTAAATAATATAAAATATTGTTTCATTTGGTATATAAATTAAGAATGATTCTAGTTTTGTGAAAGAAAATTAAAATGGTTAAACAAATCAAAGTTTATTGTTCTCATATCAAAGGAAGTCCTGAGTTTGCTGGTCTAATCCTGGCATTCTTTTTTTTTAGAGACAGAGTTTTGCTTTTATCATCCTCAGTAGAGGGTTGTGGAGTCACAGCTTATAGCAGCCTCCAACGCTTGGGCTGAGATGACTCTCTTGCCTCAGCCTCCCGAGTAGCTGGGATCCACAGGTGCCTGCCACAACAGCTGGCCATTTTTGTCATTGTTGTTGCAATTTGGCCAGGAACCCATCACCCTGGGTACATGGGGCCAGTGCCCCACACACTGAGTCACAGGCACCACCCTAATCCTGGCATTCTTATTCAAAGACTCCATTATAGATCCAGATTCTTCCTCCTCCTTTTTCCTTAGAATTTTGGCTTCTGTCTTTATGCTTGTCACCTCGTGATTATAAGACGACTGCTGCCAAATTTAGACATCATACCCATATTCCAAGTAGGAAGAAGGGAGATGATGAAGGAAAAAATAGCTTTTTAATTGTGACAGTGTGAGTTAGGCAAAGGAACAAAACAAGAGCTAAGTCATCCTGTGGACGGAATATGGAGCTAGACTGCCAGGGCCAAACCCAACCAGTGCACAGCAGGCACTGGGAGAGAGTTATGGCTGATGGCTGGAGGCTTGACAGAATACGGAGGAAGAGCATAGGAGAAGAAAAGTGGTAGAGAACTCTTTGGAGTGGGTGTCCCTCTTAGCTTATTTGTTATTTAAAAAAGGAGCTTTCGGGAACCTAAAGTCATGTTATATGACAACTTTTCATCTTTAGTTCTAAACTGTTAACTCGAGTAAATTTGAAAATACCAACAAAATTAAAGGAATTCAAAGAAATTAATTGATTTTTAAAAAGTAAAATATATGGTAATATAAACAACAATATTTTGGGGTCATTAAAATGTGCCTCAGTGATCTGACAGCCCTGCAAGAATGTAGTTGGTTTTTTTGTTTGTTTGTTTGTTTTTTGAGACGGAGCCTTAAGCTATCCCCCTGGGTAGAGTGCCATGGCATCACAGCTCACAGCAACCTCCAACTCCTGGGCTCAAGCGAGTCTCCTGCCTC
>CAUYQV010135238.1:0-22073 GCA_963574575.1 Galagoides demidoff
TTGTGGCGGGCACCTGTGGTCCCAGCTACTTGGGAGGCGGAGGTAGGAGACTCACTTGAGCCCAGGAGTTGGAGGTTGCTATGAGCTGTGATGCCATGGCACTCTACCCAGGGGGATAGCTTGAGGGTCCATCTCAAAAAAAAAAAAAAACTGGGGAAATAAACACAGGCTCAGTGCATGGGCTTGCTAAGACAGATCAAGCAAAAATTTCACTTGTCATCAGGACTTTGTAAGTCCCCACTCCAGATGATGAGCTATAGTGATTTTTTTTTTTTTGGTCTCCAGAGATTAGCATCAGTTCAGAATGAATATCCAATAACCTCTGTAAGGTCTGTGTATTTCCCTTTCTCTTATGCCCAGTCACCCTAACAAATGGCTCATCAAGTATCTCTGGGAACATGGTAGAAGAAATTTACAGAGTACACTTGTGGTCATATTTCAGGATTCTTTCTTAAAGAGACCTGGATTCTGGCTCGGTGCCCATGGCTCAAGTGGCTAAGGCACCAGCCACATATACCTAAGGTGGCGGGTTCGAATCCAGCCTGGGCCCATCAAAACAACAATGACGGCTGCAACCAAAAAATGGCCGGGTGTTGTGGTGGGCACCTGTGGTCCCAGCTACTTGGGAGGCTGAGGAAGGAGACTCGCTTGAGCCCAGGAGTTGGAGGTTGTTGTGAGCTGTGATGCTACGGCACTCTACCCAGGGGGACAGCTTGAGGCTATCAAAAAAAAAAAAGAAAGAGAGAGACCTGGCTTCTCCCTCAATCAAGGTTTTCTAAGCTTGTGAACTACATTATCTCTGTGAACTGGGTGAGAGGTAAAAATTATTACTATGGCTGCTTAAATGAGGTTTCTACCCACCATAACTATAATTTTCCCAAATATATGGATCTATGCTATCAAATATGGTTGCCGCTAGTTACATGTGGTTTCTGAGCACTTAAAATGTGAATAGTCCCAACTGAGAAGTGCTTATGGGAGATACAAACTGGATTTCAAAGACTTAGTACAAATAAATAATGTAAAATAGCTCATTCATAATATGTTATATCGATTACATGTTGAAATAACACTCTAGATAAAATGAGTCAAAATAAATTATTAAAATTATTATCACCTGTTTCTTTTTACTTGTTAAAAGTAGCTACTAGAAATTTAAAAAATGTAAAATGTGGCCCACATTTTGTTTCTATTGGATTGTGTTGATATAGATCAATTTTCTGCCCCCCTAAATCCATGTGGCACAAAATGATCAATTACCATTCTATCCTTCTGTCTCATTACAGTAACTGGGCCTACCTTTGTGTGACGGCCTCTGACAGTCTATCGTTGTGGGTCCCCATTATTGGCATTGGTATTACAGGTTCCAATTCAACAATAATATTTCTCATTGTCATCTCTCATCTGTCGGGACAGCCACCATGGAACTTTTCAAGGATGTTGGTGTCCTTCTTACTGATGAATCTTTAAATGTTTTTGTGAAGGGAGTGTTTCTTTGGGCCTTAGAGAAGGGGTTAAGCAGGTTATATACTATAGATACATTTTAATTTCCCATTGCAATAAGCTTCATATTCTTTCCACAATATACTAGAGAAGTTCTGGCATACTCAGGCTCATTAAATGTAGGACACTATTAAATTGAAGATTTAATTACTTAAGTAGGCAAACTATTAGGGTCACTCCCAGCAACTTAAGCTACTACATTATATCTTGAATCTCAGATGAATTCACCCATATTGATACATTTGATCTAATCCAGGTATATTTTATCCTCCTTGGTGTCATACTCTTGGAATCTATTCCCATTTATATTTCCTGAGCTTCCATCAATACAAATGGGAAGATAGTATAATGCCTTTGGAGCTTAACTATCTCCTTCTGGAAAAGATTTTTCATTTTTTTCTTCTGGGCTTTGATGAGAGTAACCCAATGAGATAAGGAGGGGCTGGGTCTGGAGGGCAATGCCAGGCAACTGTGCTAAAAGAAATCATAGAGAGGTCTTTATGCAAGGGACTGCTCTCTCTAGCAAGGAAGATTCAGATGCCGAGGGGTTCAGTTATCTCAGTTTCATTTGTGTCATTCCATGTCCTTACCCCAATCTCAGGATCCACCTAATTTTCAACTGGTGCCCTAACATTAGCACAGAGACTTGGTAAGGTTGTACATTTAACAGGCATTGCAAAGCTTCAACCTACACAATTGTATTTTAGGCCTGATCCACAGCTTTGTCTTCTCTGGGGCTTTAAGACAAGGGATTCTTGTAAGGTCTCCATAGAAACTTTCTAGTTCTACCCCAGTGTCTTGGGTTAGAAGGCTCAAAGTTCCTTTCTGTCTGTCTCTGTGTCTCTCCTTCCTTCTCTCTTGTAAACTCTCCAACACCGTCAGAATTAGTCAGCCCATCCTGAAATTATTAGAATCACCACTGTTGCCATAACAATCAAGTGTGACATTCATTTGGTCACTTAAAACCATGCCTTCCATTGGTTCTCCATTCTACATCAACATCGGTAAGAATGTGAATAATCTTAATGCTACTTTATGCCATACCCATGTCCCATTTCCCTCAGCAATAAAGTCATTTATGCCTTCATTAAATAAGGGAGAAACCTAGTCCCAGAATCTCATTTTTGAAGGTTGTTTCCTAGGCCCACTTCTGTTACCAACTATTGCATTAGTCAGGGTCTCAGCGGGAAACAGCATCTACACCAGATGGTTTAGAATGATAAAGATATCTTAATGAAGAGCCATAACAGAGGTATGAGCAAGGTTGAGGGGACAAATATGGGATGTCATGGAATGAAAGACATAGCAACTGTGTGAAGCCATCATTATCTCAAGGGCTGACAGTGGAAGCAAATAATGTCCCCAAAGGAAGAAGTGAGAGGTGGAGCCATGGAGTACAGGACATAGGGCAGGAGGTACAGACCACAAAGGGTCATGGCCATGCCGGAAAAGTGCAGGGAAGAGGCAGGTAAGAATACTCACTGCCAAGCCCAAATGGAAATGAGAGGATGAAGGAGCCCAGGTAATGCAGTTCAAAGAAAGAGCTGGGTATCTTGGGCCTCAAGCAGGGTAAAAAGTCACAGTGAATGCACGTCAGGTAGGAAGTCAAAAGGACAATGACTAGCCTGGTCCAGGTATCGCACTTTACATGAACAATCTTGTTTATTCCTTTTAACCTAATATCATTAAGACATGTACTATTATTATGCCCATTCTACAGATGAGGAAATAGGCTCAGAGGATAGCTTGCTCAAGATTATGTAAATAACAAATCATGGGGCTGCAACTTGACCTGAGCAATTTGAACTTGAGTTTTTATATAATGCTAACTGAGATTAGTTAGGCTAGAGCAGAGGGTTTAATGAGAGAAGTGGAGACAAAGTTTGGGCCCAAAGCATGGAAGACTTGAAAGATGGTCTAAGTAGCCGGGCTCTGTGGCGGGTGCCTATAGTCCCAGCTACTTGGGAGGCTGAGGCAAGAGAACTGCTTAAGCCCAAGAGTTTGAGGTTGCTGTGAGCTATGATGCCACAGCACTCTATCAAGGGCTACGAAATGAGACTGTATATATATAAAAAAAAAATGATGGTCTAAAGAATTATTTAGGTCTCTCTCCAGCTGCAGGCAGGTGCCACATCTGCTCCTTCAGTGCTTAGCCAAGCTCTGTGGGAATTAGGAAATCCATTTTTCTTTCTTGCTTCTTAGTATCCTGGGCCAGATAGATAATCAGCCTTAAAGAACCTGCCTAGTGCTCCAGAGTGCGGTAGACACTGGCTGTTTGGCCCCTGATTATTCACATCCTTTCTTTCTTT
Organism: Galagoides demidoff; assembly: GCA_963574575.1. Lineage (NCBI taxonomy): Eukaryota > Metazoa > Chordata > Mammalia > Primates > Galagidae > Galagoides > Galagoides demidoff. The sequence goes on from CAUYQV010135238.1 coordinate 3,813, forward strand.
TCTTTTTTTTTTGAGGGTAGAGAGCCATGGCATCATCATAGCTCACAGCAACCTCCAACTCTTGGACTCAAGCAATCCTCTTGCCCTAGTTTTTTGTATTTTTAGTAGAGACAAGGTCTTGCTCTTGCTCAGGCTGATCTCAAACTTGTGAGCTCAAGCAATCCACCTGCCTTGGCCTCCCAGAGTGCTAGGGTTACAGGCGTGAGCCACCACGCCTGGCCACATCCTTTCTCGTGGTAACTATTCTGTCACATTCCTCCATTCCTTTCAGGCCATGTATTTTGTGACGAGGTCCTAGGCAAATCAACATATTGCATTTGCTCTATGGCAATGATGGATTCAAGGATGGACACATAGCCCCAATCTGGCCAACAGGAGCCAACAATAGTCAATTCCTAGCGCTCCATCAGGGGACTAAGTACCTGAGAAGAATTTGGAGTACAGCTTTTCCTGTCAGGTTTGTATAACCGGAGCCGAGATAGACGTCAATGTAGAAGAAAGGCAAACATAAGGGACCCAAACCGTGTCCTTATGACACGTGTGAGTCCTAATTCAGCCACAGCCATGGCCTGGCTCATCCCTGGAATTTTTGTTACATGGCTATAAATTCACTGTTTTTCCTTAAGATAGTTTTTTGTCTTCTGTCATCACAAGGCAAATGTGGCAAGGTGAGGAACTGGCTCTACCCTCTCCAGAAAATGCTCCAGCCTTTGCCCTTTATCTCACAGATTTTAGATGCCCGGGGAAGGGGGGCCCAAGATGAAAGAAACCCATGTGCCAGCACAGGGTGAGCCGCCCCAGAGAGGAGGAACTTCTCCCCTGGGATCAGAGACAAGATAAATGCCTGAATCAACACACTCCCCCACAGAGGTATATTTAGTAAACTTTTTTTCCCCCCACAGGGCTTGAAAGATCAAAATTGCTTTTTAAAAAATAATAAAAAGGAAGCAGCCACTGTGGTTTCTTTTGACACCAGCCCAATTTCTTGGCTGTCACAATACTTCCAAATAACATGTGTAAGATTTTGCTGGGCTGTCTCTTTTTCCCCAAAACCCAAGGCAACAAAAAACAACAACAGAAATCTGTAGTTCCAGCTGCATAATAATGTTAGGTCAGAGGCTTTCTGAGATCTCTAAGATTCCTGGGTGGTTTATAGGTTCCTGATGTTTTTTCCCTGAAACTGCAAAATGGCTTTATGCAAATAAAATGTGGGCTGGTAGAGTGAACTCAGGCTGATAGCCCGAGCTCCTGGCTTCAGCACTTTTCAATCTACCAGATCCACATTTACAGCTATACAGTGTGAGGGCCATTAACCTCTTCCTATGGAAAACAGAGCTATTGGGCTTCCGAACTTATGAGGTCAGAGAATTCAGTTCACAGACTCATCCTAGAAACCGAGCTACATACCATATTGCTGAATATCAGTACAGTCACCTTTGAAGGGCTCCCTTGGGAAGCACTGATTCCAGTGCCTGGTCCACCTTTCAAAGCAACTTTAGAACTCTTTTTTCTGGAATGGCTGGCCATTAGAACCATCCTTGTGTAAGGTCTGACAATTAAGTTTGCAAACTTATCCTGGAAAAAGGGCTTTGGAGGGTGGACTAGGCGCTGGCCCCATAGCTTCCCAAGGGGAGTGCTTCAGAAGTGACCATAGTGATATTCCGCAGTGATGTCAGTAGCTCTTTTTCTAGGATGAGTTAGAGAGCTTCATTGTCTGACCTCCTACATTTCACTGTGGCCCTGAGAGACCTGCTCCACCCCATTCCCCCTCCATCCAAAAACACATCCCCATCCCACTCCATGCCAAAACATAAATTCCCCCAAATGATCTATATCTCCCGTACTCTCACTTTCTTTCTTTCAGTTATAGTACACTTTGTTTTATTCCAGATTAGGCCATCTATTTACAGTTTTGATCCTGTCTTACACTTAGAACTTAGTCTCCAGTTATTCACTTTCTCAGATATTTTAAAACAGTTGTTTATAATGCTGTAATCGGGTAAATGAGGTGAAGGCTATGTTGATTAGTAGGATGTAAGCACTCCAACAAATAATCAACACATTGAATCCCATAATGGCATAACTGTATTTATGAGCTATGTACAAATGACTTAATAAAAATAAAATAAAATAAAAAACAGTTGTTTAATCAGCTTTATTGAAGTAAAATTTACCAACAGCAACCATTTTAACGTAAGGATGAGTTTTGACAAATGAATCCACCTGCATAACCACTAGCACCACAGTCAAGAAGTAAAACAATTCCTTCACCCCAAAAGCTGCGTCATGCAATCAATTCCCCCTCAGATCTGCCCCCACTCCCCGGTAACCACTGCTGGGGTGTGACAAGATCTGACCTTCCTTAGTCTGGGCTGTGGCGGAATTTCATACACAGAATATACTCTTTGGACTTCTCTCTCTCAGCAAAATGTTCTTGAGGTTCATTGTGTTGTGTATGTTGGTGGTTCATCCTCTTTACTCCTGAGTAGGATTCCATTGTATAGCTATCCTACAATGTATTTATTTTACTTGTACATATTTATGGGGTACAGTGTAATATTTTAATACACGGGCAAAATGTTTAATGATCATAGCAGAGTCATTAGCGCGTCCCCATTACCTCAAACATTTATCATTTCTTTATTTTGGGGAAATCTACTCTTTCAGCTGTTTGGAAATATACAAGAAACCATTGTTAATTATAGTCATTCTAAACTGCCCTAGAACCCTAGAGCATATTTCTTCTATCTAGCTGTGATTTTGTACCTATTAATCAACCTGTCCTCACCCTCCCCCTACCCCCTACTTATCCCCACCTCTAGTAGCCACTATTCATCTCTCTACCTCTATGAGATCAACCTGTTTAGCTTCCACATATGTGTGAGACCGTGCAGTATTTATCTTTCTGCGCCTAGCTTACTTCACTTAATGTCCTCCAAACTCATCCATGTTGCCGCACATGGCAGAATTTCATTCCATTTTATGGCTAAATTGTATTCCGCTGTGTGTACGCCATCTTTTCTTTATCCATTCATCTGCTGATGGACACTTAGGCTGACTCCACATCCTGGCTACCGTGAATAGTGCTGGGATAAAGGTGAGCGTGCAGACATGTCCTCAACATACTGAGTCCTGTCCTTTCCATAGATACCCGGTAGTGGGATGGCTGGGTCCATGGACCCCAATTTATTTATCCACTTACCTGTTAATGGACATTTGGGTTTCAGTTTGGGGCTATTCTGAATAAAACTGCTGTGAATATGCACAGGCAATCCTTGTGTAGACACATTTGCATTTCTCCTGGGTAAATACTTAGACGTGTAAGTGTATCTTGACTTTAAAAGGATCTGGCAAATTGTTGTCCAAAGTGAGTGGACCATTTTACACTTTTGCCAGCAATACTGAGAGTCTCATTGCTTCACATCCTCACCAACACTTGGTATGATCAGTCTTTTTTTTTTTTTAAAACACAACCCAACTTTATTTATTTATTTATTTATTTATCTGCAGTTTTTGGCCGAGGCTAGGTTTGAACCCGCCACCTCTGGCATATGGGTCCGGCGCCCTACTCCTTTGAGCCACAGGCGCTGCCCTTATCAGTCTTTTCAATGTTTTCCATGTTAGAGGGTGTGTAATGGTATCTCATTGTGGGTTTAATTTTCATTTCCCCAATGACTAGAGATGTTGGGCACGTGCTTATTGGTCACTTGAGTCTTCTTTTGTGATGTGTCTATTCTAATCTTCTGTGCACGTTTTTGTTCTCTTGTTATTGAGCTGTGAGAGTTTTTTGAGAGATATATGAGAATATACATATAAATATTAACATGTGTATATGCATTAGTAATATATTTATTTGAATATTATATATATAAATATTCTCAATATATCTAAAATATATTTGTCTATTTGTTTTCATTTTCTTAACAGAGTCTTTCAAAGAACACAACTTAGGGTAGCGCCTGCGGCTCAAGGAGTAGGGTGCCAGCCCCAAATGCTGGAGGTGGTGGGTTCAAACCCAGCTCTGGCCAAAAACTGCTAAAAAAAAAAAAATTTAAGTTTTGGGAAGTCTAATTCATCTCTTATATTTTTAGGCCCTGATGGCTCCTTCCCTTTAGCATGTGAACACGATCATGCCTCTCTAATAACTACCAAAATGAAACAAAAACAAGACAGCTACTATCTCCCAAAGCCCTTCTTTAACTCTCCTAGCTGTCTAGCTACGGTCTTATCCTTCTTCCTCCTTTCGTAGCCAAGAAGCATGAAAGAACATTCTTCCTTCGCTGTTTCTACATCTTCTGAAACCCCATTCACTCCTTCACCCACCACTCTGCTGCAGCATCTCGGCAGTCATGGGCCAGAAGAACAACCCAGTTCTAACATCTGGGGAAGCAAGTACACAAAACTTTCAAATTGTACCACCCTTGGTTAGCAAAGGCAGGGCAGGAGCATGAGGCTGAGGAGAGCTGAGGCCTGTGCAGTTGGACGGTGGGACTGCGGAAGCCCTCTGACTACTTTCTCTGTGTGTCTCAGAGTTTTGCTTTCTATTGGTTTCTCCCCATATCTGTCTTCAGACAGTTCACAGTCCAGTTGGTGAGATAGTTGAGTCATCCTTTATCACACTGTGATGTACCAGTGTATGAGGATAGCATCCAGTCAGCCGAAGGGGATTGCAGCTGTTGACAGAGCTCCAAGCACTGGGGCAGCACCTGCAGGGGCGTGTAAGTGCACATGCAAAACAAATGAGGTGTGAGAGAGCAAGGCACTTACAGAGAACAGTCCAGATAGGTGCTTAGGACTTAGTCCAGATAGGCGGAGCTTAGGGAACTTGTGCACAGCACCACAGGATGTAAAAACTATATCACCGAAGTGCCTAGTGAGCCACCAAAGTCCATTCTCTCTTGGATATGGCTGATTAAATTCTACAGCCTCCCTTGATGTTACTGGGGGACATAGGCCCAATGAGATATGAGTTATCACCAAGAGAACGTGAGCAGAATCTGAGCCAGAGCTTTTTAACAAAGTGTGCCTCCTTCTTGCTCTCTTTCCCCTTATGACAACTGGACAGAGACAACAGGAGGCCCTAAGGAGATTGTGGAGCTGTAAATGGGAAGAACTCAGGTCCCTGAATGACTCTGTGGAGTAGAGCTGCACTGTAAACCTGAACAAGATTATTACATGAGCAACAAATACATTTCTAATGTTTGAACATGGAAAGCTTGAGTCATTTTGCTGTGGTGATATAACCTACTCTACGTAATGCATTCCGATTATGGTGCATTTGTGAAAACTTTATAAAATGTATATGTCTACAAAAGAAAATGAGGTGAACTCTACCACAATGTTAATAATGGTGGTTATCTGTGGGTGGTACAATTATAGGTGGATTTAATTCTCTTTGTACTTTTCTGCCTTTTCCGAATTTGCTCCAATGAACATGTGTTATTTTATAGTCACGACAAATTCTCTACATTCAGGTAGTTACAGAAATGATAACAAGTTAGGAACAAAACCTCATTACTAGGAGGCATGTAGAAAGTCTATTCAAGTCATACACTAGATTTAAGGATAGAAAAAAGCTGAGGAAAAGCAAGAAAACAATTCACTTCCACACGCATTGAGAACCTAGTCACACAAATAAACCTGGAACCTGGCAGGGAAAAGCTCCCAGTGCTGCCCTAGCCTGGATTCTCTCTCTCCCGCCCTTGGGTCCAGAGCCTCCCTGAAACCCATGATACACTTGGTGGGTGGGGGGAGGAAGGTTTTGATCTAGCGTCATCTTATATTTTCCTTCACACAGTTTGAGGAGACTGAGGATATGTGTGAAGTTAGCAGAGAGAGGTTTGGACACCAGAAGATGGAGAAAGGAGAGGCAGGTCCTAGAAAGGGGGGCCCCACGGGGAATAGATGCTGCCCCCACTTCCTGTTCCTCCACTTTCTTTTTTTTTGAGACGGAGCCTCAAGCTATCCCCCTGGGTAGAGTGCCATGGCATCACAGCTCATAGCAACCTCCAACTCCTGGGCTCAAGCAAGTCTCCTGCCTCTGCCTCCCAAGCAGCTGGGACCACAGGCGCCCGCCACAACACCCGGCCATTTTTTGGTTGCAGCCATCATTGTTATTGTTGTTTGGCGGGCCCAGGCTGGGGATTCAAACCCGCCACCTTAGGTGTATGTGGCTGGCGCCTTAGCTGATTGAGCCACAGGCGCCGAGCCACCTTCAACATTCTTAAACAAAACAGTATTCAGCCCAGAATTCTGTATTCTGCCCAACCAACCTTCAGAATTGATAGAGAAATCAGATCTTTTGCAGTTATACAAGCACTGAGGAAATTCACCCCAACAGGACCAACTCCACAGGAACTACTTAGACCTATTCTCTACACTGAACATCACACTGGACCACCAGCAAAGTAAATACACAGAAGCTAAAGGTCAAAACTTAGCTTCCACAATGGCACAAAGGATAAAATTACACAATGAACTTTCACAAAATAAGATGAATTCCACCACACTTATCAATTCTCTCAATAAATGTCAATGGGTTGAATTCCCTACTGAAGCAGCACAGGCTGGCTGACTGGATAAAAAAAGTACAAGCCATCCATATACTGTCTCCAGGAAACTCACCTAGCCTTGAAGGACAAATCAAGACTCAGGGTTAAGAGATGAAGAGTATTTCAAGCAGATGGAAATCAGAAGAAAGGAAGGGTTGCAATCTTTTTTTTTTTTTTTGAGGCGGAGCCTCAAGCTATCCCCCTGGGTAAGAGTGCCATGGCATCACAGCTCATAGCAACCTCCAACTCCTGGGCTCAAGCAAGTCTCCTGCCTCAGCCTCCCAAGTAGCTGGGACTACAGGTGCCCGCCACAACACCTGGCCATTTTTTGGTTGCAGCCATCATTGTTGTTTGGTGACCCGGGCTGGGGATTCGAACCTGCCACCTTAGGTGTATGTGGCTGGCACCTTGGCCGATTGAGCCACAGGCGCCGAGCCAGGGTTGCAATCTTATTCTCAGATACATGTGGATTTAAAGCAACCAAAGTTAAGAAAGACAAAGATAAACACTTCATACTGGTTAAGGGAACAATACAGCAAGAAGAAATTTCGATTTTAAATATTTATGCACCCAACTTAAATGTTCCCACATTTGTCAAACAGACCTTGATTCATCTGAGCAATATTTCCCATAACACCATCATCGCAGGGGACATTAGTGCCTCTGACAGAATTGGACGAATCCTCTAAACAGAAACTGAATAAAGATATGAAGGACTTAAATGTGACCCTAGAACAAATGGGATTAATAAACATATACAGAACACACCATACCAAAGCTAAAGAATATACATTTTTCTCATCAGACCATGGTACATACTCCAAAATAGATTTTTTTCCTAGGATACAAATCAAATGTCATCAAAATTACAAACGTAGAAATTATACCTTGTCTTTTCCCAGACCCCAAGGCAGAAAAGGTGGAACTCAATTCCAATAAAAACGTTCATCCCCCCACAAAGGCATGAAAATTAAACAATTATGCTACATGATAGTTGAGTTCAGGAAGAGATAAAAGCAGAAATTGTTAAATTCCTCAAACATAATATTGTAGACACAAATTACCAAAACCTGTGGGATACGGCAGAAGCAATCTTGATAGGGAAATTTTATTGCATTAAATGCCTGTATTCAAAGAATGGAAAACACAGCAATAAACCTATGAACCACCTTATGGAATTGGAAAAAGAAGAGCAATCTAATCCCAAACCCAGCAGAAGAAAAGAAATAACCAAAACTAAATCAGAGCTTAATGAAATTGAAAACAAAAGAATCATTCAGAAAATTAACAATAAAAAGTTGGTTTTTAAAAAAAAAAAAAACCTTTGACCAGAGTAACTCAAAACAGAAAAGTAAAATCTCTAATATCCTCAATTAGAGACCATAAACAGAAAATAACAACAGATACCACAGAGATAAAGCGATTATGTCTGAATACTACAAGAAACTGTATGCCCAGAAATTTGACAATGTGGAAAAAATTGATCAATCCCTGGAATCACACCATCTCCCTACACTTGACCAGGAAGAAATAGATCTCCTGAACAGACCAATTTCAAGCACTGAGATCAAAGGAAAAAAAAAAAATCCCAACAAAAAAAATTTCCTGGTCCAGATAGCTTCAATCAGAATTCTGTCAAACCTTCAAAGGAGAGATTATCCCCATACTGCAGAAATTATTCTGAAGAATTGAAGAGGATACACTGCAGACATCACCCTGATGTTTGCAAAACCAGGAAAAGACCCAACTGAAAAGAGAACTTCAGACCAATTTCACTAATGAATATGGATGCAAACATTTTCAATAACATCCTAGCCAATACCTTACAGCTTCACATTAAAAAAAATCATGCTAGCTGGGTATTGTGGTGGGTGCCTGTAGTCCGGACTACTCCACAGGCTGAGGCAAGAGAACCACTTAAGCCCAGGAGTTTGAGGTTGCTATGAGCCATGACCACAGCACTCTACTACCAAGGGCAGCAAAGTGAGGCTCTGTCTCAAAAAAATAAATAAATAAAAATAAAAACAATAAATTATACATCATGATCAAGTAGGTTTCATCCCAGGGAGGAAAGGATGAAAGGCTGGTTGAACACATACAAGTCCATACATGTAATTCACCAAATCAACAGAAGCAAATCAAAGACCATGTGATCTTCTCAATAGATGCAAAAAAAGCGTTCAATAAAATTCAGCATCCTTTCTAATGAGAACACTTAAGAATTTAGGTATAGGCTCGGTGCCTGTGGCTCAACCAGCTAAGGTGCCAGCCACATACACCTAAGGTGGCAGGTTCGAATCCAGCCCAGGCCCACCAAAACAACAATGATGGCTGCAACCAAAAAATAGCCAGGTGTTGTGGTGGGCACCTGTGGTCCCAGCTACTTGGGAGACTGAGGCAGGAGACTTGCTTGAGCCCAGGAGTTGGAGGTTGCTGTGAGCTGTGATGCCATAGCACTCTACCCAGGGGGATAGCTTGAGGCTCTGTCTCAAAAAAAAAAAAAAGAATTTAGGTATAGGTGGCACATTTCTTAAACTGATTGAAACCATCTATGACAAACGCACAGCTGATATGATACTGAATGGAGTAAAACAGAAAGCTTTTGGGTTTGTTTGTTTGAGTCAGAGTCTTACTTTGTCACCCTAAGTAGAGTGCTGTGGCATCATAGCTTATAGCAACCTGAGCTCAAACTCTTGAGCTCAGGTAATTCTCTTGCCTCAGCATCCTGAGTAACAGGGACTATAGTCACCTGCCACAATGCCCAGCTACTTTTTAGAGACAGGGTCTCACTCTTGTTCAGGCTGGTCTTGAACTCTTGAGCTCAGATAATCTACCTGCCCAGCTTCCCAGAATGCTAGGATTGTAGGCCACTGCTTCTGGACTTTTAAAAGTTAAAGCTTTTCCACTTAGACCTAGAACCAGACAAGGTTTGTCCTCTAACACTACTAATATTCAACATAGTGCTGGAAGTTCTAGCCAATACAGTCAAGCAAGAGAAGGAAATAAAAGGCATCCAAATGGAGACAGGAAATCAAACTCTTTTTGCCAATGATATGTTCTTATACTTAGGAAACCCCAAGGAGTCAACAACAAGGCTATTGGAAGTGATCAAAAGATACAGTAATGTCTCAGGATATAAAGTCTGTGTCCACAAATCAGTAGCCTTTGTACATGCCAATAACAGCCAAGATGAGAAGCTAATCAAGGACACAATTCCCTTCACAGTAGCCTCAAGAAAAATGAAATACCTAGGAATATACCTAACAAAAGAGGTGAAGGATCACTACAAAGAAAATTACAAAACTCTAAGAAAAGAAATAGCAGAAGATACTAACAAATGAAAGAACCTACCATGCGTATGGCTGGGGAGAATCAACATTGTCCAATGTCTATAATTCTCAAGGCAATCTATAGATTTAATGCTATCCCCAGTGAAATACCATCATCATACTTTCAAGATTTGGAAAAAATTATTCATTTGGTATGGAACCATAAAAAACCCCTGTATACCCAAGGTAATTCTTAGTAATAAAAAAAAGCTGGGGGCATCACCCTACTAAACTTTCAGCTATATTACAAGGCCATAGTGATCAAAACAGCATGGTATTGGCACAAAAATAGAGACAGACATTTGGAACCAAATAGAAAACCATGAGATGAAACTCACACAGCCCCCTGATCTTTGATAAGCCAAATGAGCATAGAGAATCTCTATTCAATAAATGGTGCTGGAAGAACTAGATAACCACATGTAAAAGACCGAAACTGGACCAGTACCTCTCACCAGTTATAAAAATTGATTCAAGATGGATAAAAGATTTAAATCTAAGGGGCGGTGCAAGTGGCTCAAAGAGTAGGATGCTAGCCTCATATATCAGGAGTGGCATTTAAGCCCGGCCCCGGCCAAAACTGCAAAAAAAAAAGATTTAAATCTAAGGCATGAAACAATAAGAATCCTCAAAGAAAGTATGGGGAAAACACTTGACAATATCAGCCTGGAGAAAGATTTGATGAAGAAGACTTCAGTGGCAATTGCAACAACAACAAAAATAAACAAATGGAACTTAATTAAACTGAAAAGCTTCTGTACAGCTAAGGGGACAACAACCAAAGCAAACAGACAACCTTCAGAATGGGGAAAGATATTTGCATATTATCAGTTAGACAAAAGGTTGATAACTAGGATCTATAGAGAAATTAATCAACAAAAAAAGAGCCAACAATCCCATTTATTACTGGGCAAGAGACATGAATAGAATCTTCTCTAAAGAAGACAGATGGGCTCGGCACCTGTGGCTCAGTTGGCTAGGGTGCCAGCCACGTACACCTAGGGTGGCGGGTTCAAATCCCCAGCCCAGGCCTGCCAAACAACCATGATGGCTGCAACCAAAGGAATGGCTGGGCGATGTGGCGGGCACCTGTGGTCCCAGCTACTTGGGAGGCGGAGGCAGGAGACTCGCTTGAGCCCGGGAGTTGGAGGTTGCTATGAGCTGTGATGCCATGGCACTCTACCCAGGGGGATGGCTTGAGGCTCCGTCTCAAAAAAAAAAGACAGATGAATGGCTAACGAATATGAAGAAATGCTCATCATCCCTAATCATCAGAGAAATACAAATCAAAACCACCCTGACATATCACCTAACCCCAGTGAGAAGGAACATCACAAAGTCTCAAAGCTGCAGATGCTGGCATGGATGTGAAGAGAAAGGAACACTTACACTGCTGGTGGGACTACAAACTAATACAATTTTAGTAAACTAAATATAATTTCTTCTTGGAGGGAAGTATGGAGAATCCTCAAAGTACTCAAATTAGACCTCCCATTTGATCCTGCAGTCCTATCATTGGGCATTTACCCAGAAGAAAAAAAATCCTTTTGCCATAAGGACGTTTGCTCTACACTGTTTATTGCAGCTCAGTTTACAGTCACCAAAACGTGGAAACAACCAAATGCCCACCAACCCAATGGAGACTTGACATCTTTTCTATTAACCTGGATGGAGGTGGAGCACATTCTTCTTAGTAAAGCATCACAAGAATGGAGAAGCAAAAATCTAATGTACTCAATTCTAATATGAAGGCAGTAGATGACCTAATACATGGTGGGGGGCAGGGGGTTGCAGGGGTCACAGTATATGGCACACCTCTTGGGGACAGGACAGAATAATAAGAGGCAGTTTATCTAACAGGCGATCAGTATAACCTAATTCTTTGTATCCTCAATAAATCCCCCAAAATAAAATTAAATAACTAACCTTATATAGCTAATTAGCTTTTCACTGGAAGGATATTTAAAATCAGTTCCAAATACTATCTTTGCTATGGGTCCTAATTGTTACACAAGTTTAGAGGATGACAGAATTTTTAAAAATTGATATAGTTAAGACGTTTTAGAAATGATATTTTGAGCTGAAAATTGGGTGGATTTAGATGAATGGAATTTCTGAAAGGGAAACAGAAGAAATATTTATTGAAAAACCTGGTATAGTTTTTAGGAGCTTTTGCTTGTTTTATATTCTTGGTCCTTATACTTGCATGAGATAAGTATTGTTATTAACTCTGTTTTACACGTTGTAAGAAAACTGTGGCACTAAGATTGAATAACTTGCTCAACGTAGCAATATTAGTAAATGTTGAAGCAGGATTCAAATCCAGGCATCCTGACTCCATAATTCAGGTTCATAATCCGAGATAAAACTTTAAAGGAAGTTACATTTAGTGGTGGTCAGCTTGAAAAGAATATGCAGTTTTTTGTTATACAATAATGGGAAAATAAGTTTGGAAATTAGATTGAGGCCATATTATGAGGTATTTCAGTGGTTGGTTGAATTTTATCATGTGTATTAAGCAAGGGAAGCTGAACATTTTCCTGTCAGAATATTTTTCATATTCTTTTGCTGACCCCATTACTTAGAATGAGATTATATATAAGCTTAGAAAAGTGTCCTGTTATATTTTGTTATTTAAAAAAAAACTTTTTTACCCTCTGTATATGTGATTAAGATGTTACAATTAATTTTGCTGAAAGTAATTTGAAGTGTAGTAATTTATTTCTGCGAAACTTGAATAGTTGTTAAATTAGCCTTTCTAAATAGCTATGACACAGATACCTTTCTGAAGGCTTTTTCTATAAAGTAGTAACTTCGATGGGCAAAAAAAATCTTTATGCAGAGGTAATGAAAATGGTAGTGCCTGTTTTAAGGCACTAAGTTCTCCTGAAATACATTTAAATGTTTTGGTATTTCAGTGAGAGGAGAAACAGCTACTTATGCTCAAGAGGAGGTGGAAATGACCTTTTCTCATAAGTCTTTGTTGGAATTTTATTCTGAATTTATGTATAGCTTAAAGAGTAACTATACTGTGGAAATGTCCAAGTGAGATGGCATTTCTCTGGATCCTTGAAGGGTATATGGAAAATATTAAAAGTTAAGAGATGACTTTTTCTTTTTGATAGCTGCTTGGAGAATTTTAGTGGAAATTTATTGATTTTTGCTAATAGGGTAATAATTTAGTTGTGTGTCTGTGATAGAGAGAGGCAGAGAGGAGTGAGTGTATGTGTTGTCTTGCTGAATGTTTTTTTTGTGTTGAGACAGAGACTTACTCTTTCACCCTGGGTAGAGTGCTATCACAGCAACCTCAAACTCCTGGATTCAAGTGATCCTCCTGCCTCAACCTCCTGAGTAGCTGGGGCTACAGGTGCCCACCACAATGCCTGGCTCATTTTTCTTTTTTTAGTAACAAGTCTCACTTTTGCTCAGGCTGATCTGGAACTCCTGAGTTTAAGTGATCCTCTCACCCTGGCTTCCCAGAGTGCTAGGATTACAGGCATGAGCCACCAGGCCTGGCCTTAAGTATGATTTTTAAACTTTGTCAGTTTCCTTTTCCACCTCTTTACCTGAGTTGTATTTTGCTGGACCCTAGCCCAGCACTACCCAAAGTACTTCTGTGAAATGAATATATAAATATTACTTAAAACAGAGTGTATAATCAAAGGAATTTCAGTTTGAGTTCTCTGAGCCTTTATCATGCCAGTATGCATTGTGAATCTTATTTGACATATTTTTATGAGGGATTAATGTTCTGTGGAATTCACTTTTGGGAAGTGCTGCCCAAGTTCATAGGTTCATTTCAGCATTTAGCTTATTGCTATCTTAGACTGCCTCCTCCCCAGAGCTGCTATGTTGATACTGAAATAGTCTCACCAGTTGGCAAATCACATTCCAACATGTGCAAAGCCAAAGCTGATGTCAACAGCTTTTTTTGTTCCTTTCCTGATTAAATATATCTGAGTAGAGTTTCTCATAGAGCCCAACCTGCTGGGCAGAATGGCTCACACCTGTAATCCCACCACTTTGACACACTGAGGTAGAGAATTGTTTGAGGCCAGAAGTTCAAGATCAGCCTAAGTAACATAACAAGACCCTGTCTGTACAATAAAACCAAAAAATTAGCTGTGTATGATGATACATCCTATGAGATTGCTATAATCACACCCCTGCACTCCAACCTGGGCAACAAAGCAAGACCCTATTTCAATTTTTTTTTTTTTAAATTTAAAGGAAAGGGGCCAACCCATATTCCTTATTAAACAAGTTTTCCTTACAAGGCACTTAAGTATAGTGGTCAGTTTTTTCTTAGTGTATATTGTAGTGTCTACTTTATAGATTATACTTCTGTTCTCTCTACCCGTTTGGCATACTTTCAGTTCATATCTCCAACATGACATTAGCAAGCAAGAATTTTGTTTTGCTTGTTTTGTTTTTTTGAGACAGAGTCTTCCTCTGTTTCCTTGCCTGGAGTACAGTAATATAGTAATAGCTCCCTGCAGTCTTGAACTCCTGGGCTCAAGAGATCCCCCTGCCTCAGCCTCTGAAGTAGATAGGACTACAAGCGTATATCACCGAACTGGCTAATTTTTGTAAATTTGGGGTTGAGGATTTTGCTGTTGCCCAGGCTGGTCTTGATCTCCTGGCCTCAAGTCATCCTCTTGCCTCACCTTCCCAAAATTCTGGGATGAGCCACCACACCTGGCCCACAAGTAAACTTTTTTTTTTTTTATTAAATCATAGCTGTGTATAATAATGCATTTATGGGGTAGAATGTGCTGGTTTTACATACAATTTGAAATACAACAACAAGTAAACTTTAATCCATGAAAGCTACGTATTATTCTAATAGTTTAAAGTATTTGTGTTTTTATGTAATAAATTTAAAAGTTATTCACTGTAAATCAAAACAATAAAGAGGAAAATTAAGTGGCTTGCAATCTATCATTCAAAACTAATGACTATTGACATTTTTATATGTATTCTTTTTTTGTATATGCATGAATCAATATGTTTTTAGCCACATAACAGAAAAGTAGATCCAAATTGACTTGAGTAATAGGGGTTCATTATCCTCCATACAGGAAATTTGGAGGTAGGCTCTTTTGGGATTGGTTAATCCCATCACACAATGATATCAGAGGTCTGGACTGACTTCCCTGACATTTTTTGGCTTTTCCTTATTGGATGCAAGTAACTACTGTAGCCACTGTATCCTGCCATGACAGTGTCCAAAGCAGGAAAAAGATAGACTCTCTTTTTACCCATAAGAAAAATCTCAGAGGCAGCACCTGTTCGTAGCTCCCTGGGTAGGGTGCCAGCCACGTATACCAAGGCTGGCAGGTTTGAACTTGGCCCAGGCCAACTAAAACAACAATGACAACTGCAACAACAACAAAATAGCTGGGCATTGTGGCAGGCACCTGTAGTCCTAGCTACTTGGGAAGCTGAGGCAAGAGAATCATTTAAGCCCAAGAGTTTGAGGTTGCTGTGAGCTGTGATGCCATGGCATTCTACCCTCGGGCAACAGCTTGAGACTCTGTCTAAAAAAAAAGAGAGAGAGAGAGAAATCTGAGCATACCTCCTTTCCCAAGTAGGCTTCCTTTTATGTCTTATTGATTAGGTCTCAGTTACATCTGCACCCTGAAGGAGCTAAGCCACCTAATTTATGCTCTGGGAAGGGACCCATTCTCTCTGAGCACATTGCCACCCCAATCTGAACACAAATTGTAGTTTTGTTTTTTTTTTACAGTAGAATCTAAGAGTTTTGGGTTTTTTTTATGTTGATTGTTTGGTTTTTTGTTTGTTTTTACTTTTGTGGTGGATAGCTTTGGGTTAGGTATTCAAACCTTCCTCCAGGAATTACTCTGTTTTGCTATTAAAGCTATTTGGTGGATGAATTTGAGAAGGCTGACCCCTAGAACTATAGAATTCCCATTCCCAAAGACTCTTCTATTTTCATATGAGATATAGATCTGTGACAGCCATCCTTCAAAGGTATATTCCCCCTAAATCAAACAACCTGGAAAACTTACTTAGCAAAAAACTGGACCTACAATTTTGATGCCACAACACCAGGTGGTGGCAGAGTGTCGAAGTCATCTATATCCTTAATTTCTTGGGATAACCTTAAATTTAATGTGTTTGGGCTGGTTTGCCTCTTAAAAGTATATCAAGGCTCGGCGCCTGTGGTCCCAGCTACTTGGGAGGCGGAGACAGGAGACTTGCTTGAGCCCAGGAGTTGGAGGTTGCTGTGAGTTGCGATGCCATGGCACTCTACCCAGGGGGATAGCTTGAGGCTCTGTCTCAAAAAAAAAAAAAAAGTATATGAATATTTTATAAACTATTATTATTTCTATATTACTTGACTTCAGCAGCATAGTTCAAAATTCAGGCCTGCATTCTATCAGATTCAGATATGGGACCATATTCAGAGTCCCCATTATTTATATTTATAACTATAGCTTCTCTATACTCTTAACTCTTTTTGGACAATAGCTTAACTTTTTTTTTTTTTTTTTTGAGACAGAGTCTCACTATGTTACCCTCAGTAGAGTGCTATCATGTCACAGCTCACAGCAACCTCCAACTCTTGGGCTTAAGCGATTCTTTTGCCCCAGCCTCCCAAGTAGCTAGGTACAGTTGCCTGCCACAATGCCCAGCTATTTTTTGTTGCATTTGTTGTTGTTGTTCAGCTGGCCTGGACTGAACATACATGTGTACATACATAGTTCCATCTACTTGGGAGGCTGAGGCAAGAGAATCACTTAAGCCTAGGAGTTTGAGGTTGCTGTGAGCCATGACACCAAGGCACTCTACCAAGGGTGACACAGTGAGACTCTGATTCAAATATATGTGTGTGTGTGTGTGTGTGTGTGTGTGTATAAGTATTATAGATCTGTACGTCTTTATACTTAATTGTAAGTCTCCTCTTGATTTAAAAATTTCTTATTAAATAATTTTGTCATTCTAAGTAATTTTAATCTTGCTCTTCCCAGTGGATTTTGGGTTTACCTTCTCAGCTGGGTTTTGGGTTTCTTAATAGTGATTGCCATTCTAAGATGTGTTCCTGCCTACTGCTTTGACAGACACAATGACTCCTGTTTATTTTCACCATAACAAGGACTCCATAAATCATAGGCATTGGTCTCTGTGTCAGTTACAATTAGGTTTGTCTTTGTACAGAACCTAAAATAACAGTGGCTTCAATGCCTAAAAATTTAGTTATCTTTTGTATAAAAGAAGTCTAGAGATGAATTGTCTGAGGCAGACTAGTTGGAAGGAACGTGAGCTTCCATTAGGTATTTTCTCATTATCTAACATGAAGCTGCAGCCGTCATGTCCATGGTAGTAGGAAGGAGGAAGGGAGGCGCAAAGGGAACAGACATTGCCAACAACATCTGGGTCTATCTCATTGGAGAAAACTTAGGCATATGGCTACACCTGATTTGAAGTAGGCAGAGAAATACAGGGTTTATTGTTTTTGGTTTTATTTAGCTAGAGCTTCTGTCTGGGATCCTGTTACTAAAAAATAAAAGGATATTCATGGGTAATTAGTAGCCTCAGTTACTTAGCCTTCATCTGTGGATTTGTTGTATTAGAGCCCATTTCTCATGTCTGAAGAATTTTTAGTCCTTGTAAGTTTATGTCTAATTTCCTTTGCTGAATCTGTTGAATTTTATGTCTTTGCACTCAAAATATCTGAATATAAGATTTTGTCTGACTGTAGTCACAACTTCAAAGTCCATTGTCCTCAAACTGTTAGGCTTCTGTTGGACCTTCCATATCTCTTAAATGCTATTTAATATTTTTTACCTCTTCCTAGAAGTTAAAATTAGTTCATTTTAAAATCAGCCTGCTTTTTCCTTATAGAATTTTCTTTTTTAGTTTCTACTTCTCCTGTTATTACCTTAATCTTAATAAACTTATAGCTAATATATCTAGTTGAGGGACAATTAATCTGTTGTTTGTTGTGAACAAAAAACTGACAGTTGTGAACTGACTGCTTCCTGTGAAGCTTCCTTCCGTTGTAATTCTTGGTTATGATTTCATCGTCTGCAGGTGTTATTTTTTGTATGTGTCCCAGCCTGCACTTATTAAGTGGCTTCACTTTTCTGTTATATTACTTTCTTTTTTTTTTTTTTGGAGACGGAGCCTCAAGCTCTCCCCCTGGGTAGAGTGCCATGGCATCACAGCTCATAGCAACCTCTAACTCCTGGGCCCAAGCCAGTCTCCTGCCTCCACCTCCCAAGTAGCTGGGACCACAGGCGCCCGCCACAACGCCCGGCCATTTTTTGGTTGCAGCCATCATTGTTGTTTGGCGGGCCCAGGCTGGGGATTCAAACCCGCCACCTTAGGTGTACGTGGCTGGCGCCTTAGCCGAT
>CAUYQV010135240.1:0-55303 GCA_963574575.1 Galagoides demidoff
AGGCGCCCGCCACAACGCCCGGCCATTTTTTGGTTGCAGCCATCATTGTTGTTTGGCGGGCCCGGGCTGGGGATACGAACCCGCCACCTTAGGTGTACGTGGCTGGCGCCTTAGCCGATTGAGCCACAGGCGCCGAGCCAACTATCTTTTTTTAAAAAAAAAAAACAAAACTTATATTTTCTTTTCACAGGCAGTTGATAAGCTTCCCACTGTCCAGAAATACCCTTTTTAAAGTTGTGGTTGATGAGATGACTCTCAGCACCTGTAGCCTAGCATACAGGCACATGACCAGGTGAGGTCAGGTAAGGAGGGGAGGAGAAGCAGGACTCACCCTTATATGGCTGCAGCAAGTGAGGCTATCAACCTAAGAGCTGCCCTGGGGCTGGTGACCGGGCATCAGGCTGGCTCCTGTGCATGGCTGAGCCAGAAATGACCTGCATTCTCCCTGGCAGGGGCAGGACCTAACTACACAGTCCCTCTGTGTGTGTTTAACACTCACCCTGCAATTTCTCTGTTGTCTGTAATTACTCCATGCCATGACCTAACACCTGCAGTGCAGTGAAAAGGTTGTCAGTTACCACGGAAACCAAGTACTATTCTCAAAAAGGTAGTTGTACTTTTGAAAAATTCCTAGTTGTATTCTACGATGATAGAGATTAACATGACTGCCACCAAGTGGAAAGTCTCGTATGGCCATCTGCCCTTTCTGCAGTCCCAGCACTTCCCTCCAGATTGTCTCTGCTGTCACTCTGCCCAGATCATACCGTGCACCACCGTCACCTGCTCTTTGCCTTCATGTTTGGCTCTCTCGGCCCACTGCTTCCTCGTCCTTGCTTGGTGAAAGCCACAACCCCATTAAAATATCACCCTCTGCAAATTCCACAGCTAGACATCTGTAGCTGTGCATGACTGGCGGAGGACACAATTCACTCAATGCACATAGCAGACACATGCAGGCCAAACACACACCAGTGCTCAAGCCCACTACCTGGTCTGGTCATACCCCCCAAAATCTTCCAAACTCTCCTGCAAAAACCTTAAGTCAAATCACAGAAAGTCACCTTTTACTGTAGTCTGTGCATACAGACTTCTGTATTTCATACCATTTCTCTAACTTCGAATTTCCCCATTCCCATACTGGGCTGACCGCCAGCCAGAGAGGGACTTCCTGGAGCAGACCCCACCATCTGTACATTGCCACCACCACCTAGACACTGCCTATGCTCCATCCTGTGCCTCCACCAAGCACCCCGCGCTTCTCAAGACCTACCCAGCCTCCTCCTGTGCTGGCTGCTGCTTTGTGGTGCCTACGACCTACATAGGGCCAGTTCCTGCTCCTCTCACTCTCACAGGGACTCTGGCTCCCTGCCCTGCTCCTCACTTTCCTCTGTCAGTCCTAACTGCCCCATGCTGCTGCCCTCTCTCACATACCCCATGTTCACTTTTGTCCCCCGCCAAATCCAAAACTGTCCCAGACTGCAGGTGACTCATGTCCACTCCTATGGCTAATTCCCAGCTCTCTCCTCTCTCAACTGATCCACAGGGACTGAGATGATCCCTTGTGCCCTGATGAGGCTGTCCACACTGCTTTCGTGTCTCCAGGGCACTCCTGGGCCCTCACTGGTCACTCTAGCTCACACCCACAGTTCCTCTGCTTCATTCAGCTGCCACAGCTGGAGTGCCTGGCCTCATCCCTGATTCTCTTCCCTCTGCTGACGCTCCCTTGTGGTCTACACCTTTTCCCAGCAGAAACTGCCATGGATCTGTGACCAGGCACAAGTTCTCTCCCCTGACCCCAGTCTGTTCCACCCAACTGTGTACTCAGCAGCTCTGCCATCATGAGTGCTGGGGATAGCCCTGCCTCTGCCTAGATAGCTCTCCACCCCCAGCTCCCTGCTGCACCTGCCCTCAACCCTCACCTGCTTAATAAGGCCAATCCTGACAGCCCATGAACACTGACAGCCCCAAGTGCACGCATGAGTGTCCCACACAAGCAGACACACACACTCAAGTGCACACACATAGACATGTGCACATATATATGTACACACTCACACATGCGCCCACTTGTGCACATGTGTACAACTTACATCACATGCCATGCTTGTACACGTTCAGGTGCACACACTCACATACGCACACACTTTCACATTCACACCCTTCTCCTTGATCTGGATCTGCTGAGCTCATGACCTCCTCACTTTCCTCAGGTAGGATGTCAACTCTGGACAGCTGGCTCTGGGGACAGGCCTGTCAGTGTGGTCACAGATGAATCACGTGCTTGGTGACTGTTGCTGAACAAATCTGTTCAATCTGTAGAGAAATTCAGTTCTTCCAGCTCAATTTAAAATCACTCCTAAAATCAATACCAACTCTGAAAGTCTCGTTACCCTCCACTGTGTTTCTGACCTAGTGAGGGTTGTCATGTGGCTAGTGAGTTATTAACAGTCTGTGCAGATGAAAAATAACTATCACCATATAACTCATATCACGTTATTTAAAGAATAAAACATCTTTTCTCATTCACTACAAATTACCCTTTTGAAGGAAATAAATAGACAAGCAGCAGGTGAACCATCTGAGGTGCATTAACATCACTTCTGTCGAGGACCCTCACCACACAGCCCAGTGAGAGGTTAATGGGGGCCACGTGCACTCAGGGTTGACCTCCCCCAGTTGGGTAGGAATAGGGAGGGCTCGGTCTGGCTGAGGTCAGGGTCAGGCAGGCACAGGTGGGCAAAGCGGGGCAGGCAGGCAAGGGTCACAGGTGAGCCATCGTCTGCACCAGGATGGGGCCAGGCAGGCAGGTCACCAGCAGAGACAGACGACAGTACCTGAGGGCATCTCCTTCTCCTGGCCTGGGACGCCTGTCCTGCCAGCCCACCTGCTCCCTGAGGGCGAGACACTGTCCATCTACCAAAAAGCAAGGGAGAAGCATCACATCACTCTGTGGACATGGAAAGGCCTGCGACAACTGACCCCTTCAACCCCACTCTCAATCTGGGGAGTTCACAGAACACCATTACCTGAAATTCAGTATTGTGCCCATCGGCAACTGTCAGATAGTGCTCCACAGACCACAGGGTACCCCGTGTCCCTGACCTATGCCCTTCTGTCCTCTCCTGACACTGGTGCCCTCTCCCTGTGGGAACCCTGTCCTGACCTGGCCTGTGCTCTGGTCTGTTCAAAGACCTTTACCCTTTTCTTGCTACACCTCAAAGCTTGACCTGTTGATGAGGCTTCTGATTTTTCCTGTTGGCACAGTCTGCATCCTCAGGTGCAGCAGAAATACGTTTTCAAAACTCTGGCAACACAGCTGGGAAGGGTTGAAGGTATCCAGGGTGTGACAGACCCAGCCAAACCCACCTCCCACTTTGATGGCACAAAGTGACCAAAGAGGAAGGCCCCACCCTGAGAATAGCTATGAGTCTCCCAGGGTACCCCCTACTGCTACGTGGGAAGGGATGCAGGGGCCCCGTGCCTAGGCAGGGCAATGGCCTTGTGTTCCAGAGGCTCCCTGGTAGAATTTAGGCAGCAAGGAAACACTCCCAAAAAACTCAGACAAAACTTCAAGATCTAGTTGTTGTCCTAATGAATTATGTTCCTGAAGTAGACAATAGATTATGAAAACATATCAATCTTTAAAAGGAGGAGAAACTAATGATTTCTAAGTACTGTGTTATTTCCAAGGCACATCTGTACCGACCAGATGAGGCAGTGGGCACTGTCACCACAACTACCTTAGAAGGTACAGAGCAGGTACAGCTGGAGAGATCATGGCTCATCCTTCCTGTCCTCCCTAGGACCCACAGACAGGATGCTTCTGGGGTGTAGCAGGTGACAGGCTTTGGTATTCCTTCAGAGGAAATGATCATCTTGAGTGCCTTGAGACTGATGACTGTTATTCTGTGTTCCCTTTGTAGGAGCAACCATGGTGCAAGGGTTGTAAGAACATTCCTGCTCTGCCATCCTCCTGAGTGGCAGGCGAGTTACTTCACTTCAGGTTTTAGGTTATTAAATGACATGAATGTACTGTGAGTTGGAATGAATTAGCAATATATATAAATTCTTAATATACAATATTAGCAATATACATAAAGCTCTTCTTGATCTGTGGTGGTTTTAGCAACTCTTCAAAATGATAGATATTTAAGTATAGAGTAAAAATATAAACAATGAAAATAAGACTCTCTCGTACTGTTGCAGAGCTCACAGTCACTGCCACATACCCGCCAGTCCCCAGCTGTCTCTGTGCACGTGGGAGAAGAGGGTTCCTGCCTTGTCCTGCACCTGCCATAATCTTCCCCTTTCAGGATGCTACACATCACACCCCATGGAAAGTGCTGACAGCTGTTCCTCTTGCCTCTGAGAAACTGGGAGGCAGAAAATGTTCCTTCATTTTACTTATTTTAAACTGCAACACTGTAAATATTTCAGGGAGTAGTGGACTACTACTCCCAGCCTGTCCAAGACTGGGGACAGCTGACAGCTCCCCTGGGAGGACAAAGGGCTGCCACCATCACTCTGCCAGGACTGAATGGACTACCCAGCTTTTGTTGGTTCTTCTACTGGTAATCTCAAGGTGTTCTTAAATTCCTGTTTACTGGTTAGTTGGCCTGGAGGAGCACAAGCTGTCTTCCCTGCCCTCTGTCCACAGTGGTTCACCTTGCTCTGCCCTCTTCTGCCTTGTGAAGCTCTGTAAGGTTGATGTCCTGACCCTGCACCACCATGCCCTGTACACTTGGACCATTCTCCCCCTCCCTCCCTTGGTCCCATCTACACCAGCTCTTTCAGAAAGGCTTGTGAGAATCACTTTCCCTTGGTTCTCCTGAGCTTGAAAATGTATCATTGAGAAAATTCCTTCTCTAAAGATTTTGTATACTTTCCTACACTTTCCTAACATCCAAATTGCAGTGGAAACATCTGGGGCCAGGGTGACTGCTCTCTCTTATAAATGACATAGATGTCAATAGAAAAATGGATGAAAACTAAGAAAAGCACAGAGAAGAAATTCAAATGGCCAATAAGCACATGGAAAGCTGCTCAGTCTCATTAGTGACTGTAGATTTGCAAATTAAAACCATTCAAAGATTACCACCCACTAGGCTGCCTAATGTGTAAGTGTGGCCTTGCCCAGATTTGGCAAGGTCAAGGGTCACAGGAACTCCTAACATCTTCCTGTCACTGAGGTTATTTGTTCTGAGAACCCTTTCACTATGAAGGAGGGAAAATGCATTTTCACAATCTAGCCCAGGCTACACAGCAAGATTCTGCTGAAAGACAGAAAGAAGAAAGGAAAGATAAAAGGGAGAAAAAGGGGAAAGGAAAGGAAAAAAGAAAGGGGAGGAAAGGAAAGGGAAAGGGACAGAAAGGAAAGGAGAAAGAAGGGGAAGGGGAGAGAAAAAACAGACTGGTAGTATCCAGCAAAGCAAAGCTCTGCGTAAACCACAAGGCAGCAATCCTATTTGGCTCTGTGCAAAGTACCCAGAGACGCAGACCCATGAGGCCTGTGAGAGCAATGGGACATTCAAACTCTGGCTGTTTTTAAGAGTTTATCTTTGTTTCAACAAACAATGATGTGTCTAGAGGTGAGAAATATTTTTGCTTGTTTGCTTGCTTTTTTATTTGTTCATTTCCGAGTAGGCTGTTCCATCTGAGTGTGGATGTCTTCAGATGTGAAAGGTAGTGTGGTGGCACCAGGAGAGGAGACTGGGGGTGGAGAGGTTCAAACCAGGTTTACTGAAAAGGACTGGACTCACCTGGGCAGTGCAAAGGTGGTGTCTACACCAAGAGTGGGTAGAGGCCTCTTTTTATACTGGGGATAAGAGAAGGATGATTCCACGGCTTGCTGGAAGGTTCCGGTGGGCTAGTATCTTTCCGGAGGAACTCTTGGGGAAGGCCATAGGCACCTCTAGGAGGAGAGGAGGAAGGGGAGGGGCAGGAGTTCATCTGGGGCCCTGTTAGGCCCCCAACATTACACTTTGGAAACATCCATGCCTTCATCTTTCCTCTGCTGGTTGGACATGCATTACACATCATCCGACCTTTGGTTCTCCCTGGGGTCTCTTGCTCTCCTGCTGTGTTCTGCGGTTCTTCTTCTGCTGCTCCAGTGCAGTGAGACTATACCACTCGTACAGCTTTCTGCTGTGTCCCTTCTTCTGTTAAACACATCCAGTAAATTGTTAATTTCAGGTCCTATATTTTAATTCTAGAATGTACACTTGATTCCTTTTTTTTTTTTGGCAGTTTGGCCAGGGCTGGGTTTGAACCTGCCACCTCCGGCATATGGGGCCAGCGCCCTACTCCTTTTGAGCCACAGGAGCCACCCCACACTTTATTCTTTTTATAGATTATGATTTCACTTGTACTTCTCTACCTTTTCATGTATTTTCCATCTATTCCTCTTTGAGAAAAATAATCTTATTTTAAAGTTCTTGTCTGGTAATGCAATCATATAAATCATCTCTGGGTGTATTTTTCTTCTGTTTTATTATTTATCTTTCACTCACTTTTCCTGTTTTCAGCATGGTTCAAAATTTTTTACTGGATATGGATCATTGTGGTTGAAAAGTAATTTAGGCTCTGGACAAAGTTATCTTGCTCCCAAAAGCAGCAGGGGTGCTGCTTTCTTTTGGGGCGAAAAAGTCAGCATTGAGATATAATGGACATATAATAAAATGTACATATTGTTAAGTGTGCAAATGTAAATATTTTAACCTATGTACATACCCATGAAATCATCACCACAATCAAGTTGATGAATACGCCCACCCCAAAATTTCTGGTGACAATTTGTAATTCCTTCCTCTCTCTCCTCTCTGCACAACTAATTTGTCTTCCAACACCATAGAATTTGCTTCTTTTAAAAGATTATGTAATGGAATCACACAGTATGTATACTTATTTTTTTTGGTCTGGCTACTCTTAGCATAATTCTTCTGATATTCCACAACGTCATTCTCGGTATCAATAGTTGGTTTGTATTCCACTATATGGATGCACCACAATTTGTGTACCCAATTCATATATGCACAAACACTGGCAAAATAAATTACTGCAAATATTTCTATTCAAAGTTTAAATAGATTTACACTTCCATTACTGTTGGGTATGTACATAAATACCCAGTAGTGGAATGTTGGTAAGTGCATGTTTAATAAAATTTTGGTTTAATTGCCAAAATGTTTTCCCAGTAATTCTGCATTTCACAATTTTACAAATGTAATTTTTTTTTTTTTTTAGAGATAGAGTCTCAATTTCTCGCCCTTGGTAGAGTGCTGTGCTGTCACAGTTCACAGCAACCTCTAGCTCTTGGGCTTAGGCTATTCTCTTGCCTCAGCCTCCTGAGTAGCAGGGAGTACAGGCACCCAGCAGAATGTCTGGCTATTTTTTTGTTGCAGTTTGGCTGAGGCCAGGTTTGAACCCACCACCCTCGGTATATGGGGCCGGTGCCCTACTCACTGACCCACAGGTGCCGCCCACAAATGTAACAGTTTACATATTCCTGAGCAGTATGTGAGAGACTCTCCCATCCTTGCCAGTACTGAGCACTACTGGTTATACAGTAGCACCAGTGGCTTTAATCTGTCTTTCCTTAAAGAAGAGTGATGTTGAGCATCTATTTGTGTGCCAGCCACTTAGCTTCCTTTGGGAAATGGATGTTCAAATCTTTTAGCCATTTTTAATTATTTTAGTATGTTTCCTTAATATTGTGTTTAAGAGTCTTTACCCATTTTATGATTGGCAAGTGTTTTCTCCTACCTATGGCTTGTCTTTCCATTTTCTTATAAATTGATATTGCCTTAGACTCCATTCTCAGTGTTAGCTAGACTCTCCCACAGCAGAAGCTGGGCTTGGTCGCCCTGGACACGATTCCCATTTTCTGCCTCACCTGGTTTTCCCAGGTGGTGAATCAGATATATGAATTATACCACCACCTCCTAGGGACCACCTTCCACAGGAAAGCTGTGTACAACCCACTGGATTCCCCCACTGACCCTCATAGCTAGCATGGCCAGCTCAGCTTCTCAGTCACTGTGGGATCCCATGGGCTCGTGCCTGCTGGCTCTAAACCCTCCAGTTAGACCTCCCTGAGGGAAATGACCTTAAACCCCAGGAAAGGCTATGGCCCACAGGTCTCTGGCTTACTCTCTTGCTCCCCACCCACCAGCTGAGAACACCTATCCTAGACGACACCCTCTTCTCACTTGCCCTGAAGGCCGCCCTCCTCTCTCGGGATCTGTGGTAATGAAACGCTCCTGTTGGTCCACGTGCTCCATAGAGCTGCCTCCTTTGTCTCCAGACCAGCTCTCCTCCCAGTCAGGGCTCTGCTAGACGCTGGTTATCTTGAGAGGAATAAACTAGACAAAGGTCAGATAAGAGCCACAAGGCATCTTCTGTGTAAATAAGCTTCCTGAAAGAGAGACACCTGGTCAGGGGTCTAGCAAGGTGCTTAAGCAGGGTAAGGAAGAATCTCATGAAAGCAAGACCAGAATTTATAACCACTCTCCAGAGAAGCCTCAAGACCAAACCTGAGGGACAATAACAACAATGCCTTTTGAAGAGTAGAAATTTTTGACTTTGATGAAGTCTAATTTATAAATTTGTGTATTTTATGGCTAAAAATAATAAACTTAACTTTATTTTCTTATAAATAAGAAAACTTTGCCTAATGCAAAATCACAAGGTCATAAAGAATGTCTCATGTTTTCCCCTAGAAGGTATACTTTTGAGTTTGGGATTGAGATTTCTTATCTACTATAAGTTAATTTTTATTTATTATAGAAGTTATAAATGAAAGGGTTTTTTTTTTTCTCTTGGATATACAATTGTTCCAGCACCATTTGCTGAAAAAAACTATACATTTTCCCACTGAGTTACACAGGCACCACTGTTGAAAATTAATTGACCATACCTGTAGAGGTCTGTTTCTGGGCTTTCTGTTATTCTACCTTCTGAACACCAGCACCAGCACTAGCACTGCACTGTTCTGACAACTGTGCCTTCAAGTCACAGAATTGATTAGTGTTACTTGCCCAATGTTTACTGAAAGCCACTGGGATTTTTTGCTGGGAGTCCACTGGCTCCTGAGATTAATCTGAGAAGAATTAACAGCCTAGCAATATTGAGTCCTCTGAATCATGAATTAGGTTTATCTCTTGTGTCTTCAATAATTTCTCCTAGCAATATTTTATAGTTTTCAGGGTTTAAATGTTGAACACCTTTGTCCAATATAGCCTTAACATTTCCATTTCTAATGCTACTGAAAACAGTATTTTTTTCAATTTGTAGTTATTTTTTGTTAGTATCTAGATAGACAATTTTTTTTTTTCAAAGACAGGCTCTTACTCTACTGCCCAAGATGGTGTGCAGGGACATGATCATAGCTTAGTGTAAACTTGGGTGATCCTTCTGCCTCAGTCTCCTGATTGGCTAGGACTATAGGCATGTGCCACCCCACTCAGTTAAATTTTTGGTTATGTTGCCCAGACTGGTCTCCTGGGCTCAAGTGATCCTCCTGCCTTAGCCTTCTCAGTCTCTGGGATTAGGAGGGTGACTCACCACATCTGGCCTGCAATTGATTTTTGCACCTTCATCTTGTATCCTGTACCATTCCTATTAGTTCTAGTAGCTTTGTTTCGACTCTATAGAATGTTCTTTAGAGATGAACATGGTGACTGAGAATAAAGATAGTTTTTCTTATTCCTTTCCAATTTTGATGCCTCTTACTTCTTTCTTGCCTTATTGAACTTATTGGCACCTCCAATAAAACACTGAATAGAAGAGGTAAGGACAGGCTTCCCTGCTTCATTCCTGATCTTAGGAGAAGGTGATAGCTCTAGATTTTTCTTAGATGCCATTCATCTGAGGAAGTTTCCTGTTTCCCGCTATTACTAGTTTCTTGAAGGTTTTTATCTGGAAGGAAAACTAGATTTTGACAAATGCTGTTATTGCATATGCTAAGATGATACTGTTTTTAATTTTTAGTCTGTTAATATGGTAAATTATATTGATTAATGTTAGAATGTAAAAGATACTTTGCATTCCTGGGATAAACCGCAATTGCTTTTTCTATGCTTTAAAATTTGCTAAATTTTATGTTATTAAAATGGTTTCACTTATAAGCATGATGAATATTTGTCTGCAATCTTCTTTTCACCTGATGTTTTTGTCCGGTTTTGTTATTAGGGTAATTCTGGCCTCATAGAATGACTTGGGGGATACCACTTCCTTTTCAATTTTCTGGAAGAGTTGGCATTATTTCTTCCTTAAATGTTTCTTCATTAACTGTTGGGTAAAATTCACTAGTGAAGCCACCTGTGCCTGAAGACTTTTATCTGGGTGAAAGAAAAGGTTTTTAATACAAATATAATTTTTAAATACATATGGGGCTATTAGGATAATCTATCTCTACTTTGGTGAGATTTGGTAATTTTTCTCAAAAACTGTACCCTTAGGTTATTAAAGGTGTTGGTATAAGGTTGGTCACAGTATACTGTTTCAGTATCTGTAGACACTCTAGCGATGTCACCTTTATCACTCCTGATACTCATCATTTGTGTTTTCTCCTTTTTTCCTTTGTCTGACTTGAGGTTTATTAATTTTATTGACCTTAAAGAACCACCTTCTGCTTTCACTGATTTTCCCTCTTATCTTTTCTAGTTTATATTACATTGATTTCTGTTTTGACTGTTGCTATTTCCCTGATTCTGCTTACTTTGATTTCTTCTTCTGGTTCTTTATGATAGTAGCTGAAGGCATTAATGTGAGACATTTCTTCTTTACTAATATAGATATTTAGCACTATACATTTTCCTTTAGGTATTGCTTTGGTTGCAACCCAAACATTTTGATATGTTATGTTTTCATTTTCATTCATTTCAAAGTAGTTATCACTTTTGTTTCTTTTTGATCCATGGTTATTTAGAAGTGTGTCATTTAGCAATTATCTGAGGATTTTTCAGATACGTTTTTGTCATGGATTTCTAATTTACTTCCATCATGATCAGAGAACTTATTTGGTGTGATCTGGAATCCTTTACATTTAAAGGCCCAGAATAGATTCTATCACAGTAAACATTCCATGTACACCTAAAACATGAAGCTGCTCATGCTGAGACCATTCTCAGACCCCACCCATTCCATGCTCCAATCCTGGATAACAAGGTTGGAGGGAGAGGAAGTATTTCTGCCACCCACTAGGCACACTTGTGAGACAGCAACCAGGCAGATGAAAGAGGCGTCATCAAAGGACTAACTCCACTGCTTCGCCTCCTTCATCTTTAGTTGCAATCCTGGGAAAACAGAGATGAGAATCAACTTTTAGCAAGGTTTTCAGGGCACAGATGAGATGTGGGCAGAAGTAGAAATTCACTGGGAAAACTGTGAGGAATGAGATGTGAGAAAAACACAGGGCAGGTATCTGACCTCTTCTACAAAAGTTATACCTTCAGAGAAAATATGAAGTCTAGAGTACAATCAAGTGTGGGAGGCAGGCAGGCTGAATTCCTCATGGACCTTCCAACTCAGGGTAAAGTGCCCAGTCAGGGGAATGTCTATCCCTGCATGGGGAAATCAGCAGTATAGGCAGCTGAGAGACTTGCTCTCCTCCCTCTCTCCTGCTGCACTGTTATCTGTCCACTTCAGATGTTATAGTCCCCTGTGTCCTTGCTTACCCTTTACTCAACCTTCCTGGGGGCTATAATCTCCCCTCTCTCCTTCTTAACCTTGACTGCTGACTGCTGTGCATTCTTGCACATATACTCTGTTATATACCCAATAAAAGACACCAGGAAACAGGACAGATGCTTCATTGTTTTCATGCTGCTACTTGGCACATGAAATAGTGTATGCCCTTACAGACTTCAGGTTTTATGCACTAAGTTTAATATAGGTTTATGTTTACTTCCTCAATGCCATCTCCCTTGCTGATCACTGTCCCAGGCTGGGGTCCACTAGATGTCCAACAGTCATAAGATGAAACAATTATTAAAATTACTAAATCAGTCATTACTTTACTGTCCATATTCTTAATCTTTTGTTGTGTATTTGATCTGTCAGCTGGAGAGCCAGGGCCTCTTCTGGGGCCTCAGTATTTGACATGCCATCATCCAGTGGGAGGCGGCACAGAGCGGGGAAGCCAGGCTGCCCTCTGCCTTCATAAGGCCACCAGCTGTCTACTAACCATTCAATGTGCACCATGCCCTCCTGCAGTGAGAGCCACCTACCTGCAGGGCTTACATGAGACCCTTATAGGCTGTACAATGATATGGAAAAGTTCTTTTTCCATCTTGAGCTTCCCACGGACTTCAAAATAAAGTTTATTGCCCCAGTAAAGAGATGTGGATTCTCCTGGATGAATTAAAGAACCACTGAACTGTATTTCACATTTCTATCACCATTTCCCTCCCTGAACATCACACACCAGTTACACCAAAGCAGCCTGTACACAGAGAGGCCACCAACCAGGGTGACAGCCTGGTGGAGCAGAGGCAGGATTAGGGACCCCGGAGAGATCTCCCAACCAGATGGAGCAGAGGCAGCCACCCTGCGCCCAGCCAGGAGTTTTGGAGAAGGCACCTGACTGCCCAAACACCAGCCCCCTCCTTTGCTGACAGGAATACACTACCTCTCGGGAGGGTGATTCTGAGGACCATGGTATAGCCCCCTGTCACACAACCCTCCCTCCACTTCTCAGATGCCAGGGATCCAGCCCCAGCCAGCAATGCAGCCACAGCTCCTGAATGTTGCATCGTCTCTCAGCCTGACCTGCAGGTGCAGGTCTGAAGCACCAGCCTCAGAAGGACGAGGTCTTACAACTTTCTCTCCATTGTAGAAAATTCCCACTTAATTCAAATTGCAGCTAAGTACAGGAGAGTCCTGTGGAGAAACAAAGCCATAGCACCCATGGCCCTCAGCGGAGGCCCAATGAGTGCCCAAGTCGGGGATGGCGAGGACAGCATAGGCGCTTAGGGCTCACCTGCCCTTTCTGTGATACTTCCAAAGACACCTAGGCAGAGAAGCAGAGGCCTCTTCTTCCTGGAAGAGAGGCACAGGCTTGCCTCCCACTAGCTCATACCATAGGCAGGCCATGCCTAGGGAAGCAGGTTGGTACAGAGAAACAAAGACACCAATGAGGACTCCTGAGTTTAGATTCCTGTGCAACATGCACATTAAACGGGAGTACTCTGAGTAGTCTTCAATGCTTCCTTCGCTAAACAAATTTAAATCTCTATAATTTATAAAAGTCATGCTGCTATATTATGCTAAATCTAGTTGAAGTACCAAGAAACTATCACACAAAAATGTGATAATGACAGACTAGAAAATCTGAATAAATCTCCCCTCAGATATATCTGTTTTGCCACCCATAAAAAACCAGAATTACATCCCACAGTTTGAGGCTGGTAACAAGAATTCTGCTATGATTTTCACTGTGGAATTGAAATTGCCTTCAGGAAATCATGTAACTAAAAGCAAAGTCAAGTGTTAACACAATAGAACAGAAGTGAGAGTCTGGCAGCTCCAGAGAACCCCCCTGACTAAGTGGTTCTGCTGTGGAGAGTGAGGAAGGTGAGGGCGGAATTGTCACCAGCGCGTGAGCACCAGCAAAGCAGACAACTCGGCCCCTCTGAGCCTCACTACAGGATACATACACAAAGGGTGCTACACAGCTGGGAGTCCCCCTTCCAAAGAAAGAGAAGGGAACATCACCACAGCAAGTACCCCAGTGTAGCTGGGAGGGTGAAAGTCACAGTCTTGGCAGGCAAGAAGCCTCAAGCCAACCCAGGGAGCACGCTGGTCCCCTTCTCTGGCAGGCAGGCAAAAAGCTCACTTAAAGGAGCTCAGTCAGGACAGTCTGCGACCCCCTCATGGCACTACTCACTCACACAGGCCTCCCTTCCCTCCAGCTTACATCAGGATGCCCAGGGAGTAACAGGCACTGTGGCGGCTCTGGACACACAGAGCTGCCTCTGCCCTGCAGGGCCATCCTGCGGGAGGCAAGTGGGGCACCATGGGGCAGCTGCCATGGAGTTAGCCTGGCAGTTCCTCAGTATGTTCAATGTGGTGTCACCACAGGGCCGGGTAACTCCACCCCTAAGGAACCGGGACCAGGTGTCCAAACAAAAGCAAGAATGTTCATGGCAGCACTATTCACAATAGCCACAAGACAGAAAAAACTCAAATGTCCCTCAACAGAAAAATGGACTAAAACTGTAGTATATCTATGAGCACATGATGGAATACTATTCAACCACAGAAAGGAGTGAAGTTCTGATACATGTTACGATGTGGACAAACATCAAAAATGTGATACTGAATGAAAAAAGCAGACACAAGAGAACATAGATTGTATAGTTATATTTAAATGAGATGTTCAAAATTGGAAATCCATAGAGTCAGAAATCAGATAGGTGATTGCCAAGGGCTGGGGCAGGCAGGAGGGGTGAACTGCTTAACAGGCACAGGGCTTTACTTTCAAGTGATAAGAATGTTCTGGAATGAGAGATACATCAGGGTACACAGCACCAAGGAGCCCTCAGTGGATAGTACTGGACTGCGCTCTGACACAGCAGGGGTGTATCACCTGAGTCACCACAGCAGAGGAAGTGACCACCTCCCAAGGCTGCTGTTAGAAGCAAAAGAACGTGTGTGAGTACATGTGTGTGTCTATGTGTGTCTAATTGGTGCCTGACACACAGTAATGATACTCTTGTTGTAGTTGTTAATTACGTGTCAGCTTTCACATCTGGTTTACAAAAGAAGGATCAACTCTAATCACGTTTATCAGCGTGAGGGCCAAAGGTGGCAGGAGAGACTCCCTCAGGTTAGGTATAGCCCTGGTGATCACACACTGTTGATGCTGCAAGGAATCAGCCTCCTCCCTCTAGCCTTTCCAGTGTCTTGGTCTGCTCGACTGCCCTGATGGGACAGCGCAGTACAGGACTCTAGAGCAGATGCTGAATCTCCCAGTTCCAGAGGCTACATATCCAACATCAGGGTGCCAGTGAGGGCATCCGGGGGGGGCTCTTCCTGGTTTGCAGATAGCCACCTTCTTGTGTCCTCATTTGGTGGGAAGAGAGAGAACTCACATGTCTCTTCCTTTTCTTATAAGGTTCTGTCCATGGTTCTGTCAGGTTAGGGACCCCCCTTTAGGAGGTCATTTAACCTTTGTCACCTCCCCCTGGCCCTATCTCCAAATAGCACATTGGGGATTAGAGCTTCACATATGCAATTTAGGGGACATGACTCAGAACGCAGAACTGAGGTTAGAAGGAGCTGCTGCTGCCACCCTGTCTTCAGCCTGAGGCTATGACTCAATGGAGGGCAGCACCCTGTAGACTTCCACATGGGCACTGTAAAGAGAGGATAGCAGAAGAGGGGCAGGACATTCCCAGATTTTAAAGGCATAATAAGCCTCATTCACCATTAGCACTGCCACCCTACTCCCTGTCAGAGTTCCCAGCAGCCCCACACACTGCTCCCCAGCACAATCACCAGATGGAGGGGGGTCAAGCCTCCTCTCTTAGCAATAGGAATAGGAATATCAACAGTCCTTGTCCAGGACGAACAATTTATTTCTTTTCTTATTCTGTATCACCCCGTACCTTGGTGGAGGGCAGCCTTCCCATGGAAGTCCCCACTGCTCAAAGCTAAAGTCTGTGCCCTGGCAGGGCGGGTGCACATCCCCCAGGGCCCAGCCCAGAAGGTGGAAGGTAGAGCACAAGCTCTGGACCACTCTGGGATCTAGGTTAGCTGACAGTAGAAAAGCCAAGAAGGCAAGACCCCAGCCCAACACTGAAGAGTCCCAAGTGCCCAGCCCACCCTAAGGGTCCTTCAGGGACTAAGAGGGGCAAGTGCTGAATCCTGGGGTCTGAGGCCTGGCTGGAGAAGGTGCTCTCACAGCTCTCCCATGGTGCTGCGGACTGTTGAGAACTATGGACTTTCTCTGTTGATTTGTGGTGGCCTCCAGTTTTAACCTGTTATTTCTACCAACTTTCCTTCAGAACCATAATTATTATCACACAGCATCTCTGGCAGCCCCACCCTGTTCCCAGGAAGCTTACATCTGTCTCCACACTGTAATTATCACTGAGCAAACACAGAAGGGTGACACCAATCTTGCCCCTGCTAGAATGTGGCAAATTGAAAACGAACATTTTCAAGCTATTTTTTACATTCTATGATTTTGTAAATTAGCAGCATGGAAATAGCCTTGAGTTGGCGACTCTGTGTTCCACATGTATCCTGGCCACATCCGCCCTGCCACCTCCAGAAAACTGCAGGCCATGCTGCTCTGCCCACTGCTTCTCCCTCCCCAATCTCTGAGGGGACTCCCTGTGGGCAGCCAGGTGCAGGGACACTGCCAGCAACAGCTGCAGAGCAGCCAGAGCCCTGTACATAGCAGGTCACTACTGGACAGCTGCTTCTTCTGCTGTAATAAGTTTACATTCATTGAAGTTTGTATTGCAGAAGTAATTATTTCAGTAAGAAATGGAAAGGAGGTAGCCTAGGAGCAACAAAGTTTCACAGGCCAAACAATGAAGCCATTTTTTCTGTAGTTGTTTCAGTAAGAAAAGCCACGTAATCCATTAAACACATTATATGTGTTATTAGAAACCAAACTGATGATTTAGTGGAGACGAGATCAAGCCTCACTATCCGTGAGCAGACTGTGAGCTGCTGGAGCTAGACCACAGCAAAGTGGCCTGGGACCCAAGCTCCACTGGCCACAACAGCCTAGGAGGAAAGAGTGTCCCGAGCAGCCCCAGGAAGAGAAGGGCAAAGGTGACTGTGTGACCAACTTGCCCCACGTGTGCAGAGTGGATGTTCATATACAGTAAGTGACTCTGCCAGGTCACTGATGAAACACCAAAGGCAGCTACAGCAGGGAAGGCTCAGTGTGGCCCCTGCCAGCTCCCCAGTGAGTGCTACTTCACCTGCCACCTCCCCAGTGAGTGCTACTTCGCCTGCCACCTCCCCACCAGCTCCCTGCTGAGTGCCAGCTCCCTGCTGAGTGCCAGCTCCCCAGCAGCTCCCTGATGAGCACCCCCTCTTTGCCACAGTTCTACTCCCTGCCAGGTGCCACCTTCTGTGGGTGCTGCCTCCTGACCACAGCACCAATTCCCCACTGTACCCACTGCCAGTCCTCTTCTCAGTCCTCTTCTCCTACAGGCCATCAAGGATACCTATTCTCTGGCTATTTTGCCTCCTTCTACCAGACATAGAGGAGAGGTAGGAGAGATAGTGATACAGGGTGGGTGGCACCCCAGCCAGCTCAACCTGAGCTGAAAGAGGACCTGCTGTGCCTTCTGTGTTTACAACTGGGGGGTGTTGGTGTAGCAGTGGGCAGAGAGGCCAGTGGGTTGGACGGTAGGCACAGGGAGCCACAGGAGGCTCTAGTAGCCTGAGAAGCCAGACAACTGCTTGGGAGACACCTCCATATTGCCAGCTCTGGAAGCATCAGTGTAGCATCTCTGTCCCGGCCTCTGTCTCCCTCCTTTGCACTTGCCTCTGAATAGGGACCGAGGCCTGATCAGTTTCACATAAGTTTCCTAGGCCTGGGAATTCACTGACATTCTGTCTGGAGCAGAAGGGATTATATCCATTCATTTTACACACACCCTTACACAAAGGACCCAGGGGGAGATTTTTTTCTGACTTGGGTTTTTTCCCTCTGTCAGAAACTCTGGTGCTTTCTCTATATTCTTTTCAGTAAAATAAATCCTGTCTTACCACTGATCTGTGTCCCATGGATTCATTCTTTGAATCTCCGAGACCAAAGACCTATTGGAGAGGAAATTCTAGTAACAATAATTCAAAGGAAGAAAGGAAAAGGAAGGAAAAATTAAAGGAGAAAGTAACCAAGCTGGCAGCCTTGGCACAGTCCCACATGTCACCATGTGCCCTCAGGTGGGATTGAGGCGCTACTTCCTGCCCCCCCCCACCAGGAGAAGCACGTGAGACATCTCACCAGGCAGCTCCACAGAGGAGCTGGGTGGACACTGAGTAAACAATATTCCTAGGCAACAACCAAGTCAGAAACATTGACCTCACAGCACACAGCAGTGGGAACCAAGAAACTATAGCACTGCAAGGCACACAGGAGCCTGCTGCAGGACCGTCTGGATAAGAGCAACCCCACAGGATTTTGAGATGCCAAACTCTAAAATAAGCAAGCAAATACTAAAGGAGTTAGACACGTCCTGTCTCTTAAAGTTAAATTATCTAGAAAATAATCTATCCAAAAGAAAAGACAATGAAAATAACCACAGAAGTCATGATACAGAAAAGCCAAGTTTCTGCAACCTCTTGGAAGGTCTCTGGCTAGCCCAGACAACAGGACACTGGGGACTGGGCTCACAAGCCCTTCCTTCCACCAGACCAGGAGAAAATCCTCCCACAAATTTTCTGATATTTCTCCCTTAAAAACTCAAGAGAATAATGCCCCTCCTTTAGGGGTGGCCTACCACAGTCATGCTTATGGAAAAGAACAGTGCATGGAAGGGTCAGGGTGTGACAGACCAGGACATGCGCACTGTGACTCTTGCTTTCTTGGTATGGGTTACTTGCTCAGGGAATGGGAGCTGCTGTGCCAAATGGACATTCACACAGCCCTGCAAAAACACCACCTGGACTGGCCCTATGGCTGCAGACAAGCCTTCCCCTGTGCAACCTCAAGAGAAACCCTCAAGCCAGAACCATTCACTAAATCACTCCTGAATTTCTGACCCATAAAAACTATGAGACAATACATATTTGTTGTTTTAAGCCACTCAGTTTCAGGTTAATTTATTATGCAGAAATAGAAAACAAATTCACAGGGTATCCCCAAAGCCATCATATATAGAACTGCGGGTTAATATACCTTTATTTACAAAATATTCATTACCAAGTTTTACAAAATATTTACAAAATATTCTCCACATGTTGGGCACCTATTGGTAAAATTTTGTAATGAATATTTTATAAATAAAGGTATATTTAGCTACGATTTACCCATTTTCTTATGTATGGCAGTTTTGGAGATACCCTGTAAAAAGGAAGCAGAAGGGGTAAAATCTATGGAGAAACAATCATAAAGAAAACTAGAATACAAAACCCAAGCCTCTTTCAGGAATGATAGCACATGCCACAGGGAAGGTCAAATAGAGGGGAACAGATACAGCCTGGAAGTAGGAACAGGGAGGGAGTGCATGTGGAAGAGGGTCCTCCATCTTCCCTGAAAGGGCAGCAGAGAGGGGGAGGGCCGGTGGCTCCTTAGGCAGTTACAGCATCCAGTGAGGCAGGGCACAGTACACGCCCCCACAGGTGTACCCTCATAGCAGACTCATCTACCATAACCACCTGGCAGGCCACAGTGAAATAACCAATACCCACTGAAAGAGCTAGAGGCTTTTTGGAAAGTAAACCTCATCAACTAACAGACAATATTTGAGGAAAACCAATGAGATGAAGAGAGACACCAAACTCAAAGTAGGAATGGCCATCTGAGAACACATAAAGCGAACAATTAGCATTAATTTATATGGTCATGGTAAGGGCCACCTCGCCCACCCATAAGAGAAAGAGCACATCAGCACCTTGAGAAGAAAAAAATACTGTCAAAACAAAAACTTAGGGCAGCACCTGTGGCTCAAGGAGTAGGGTGCCAGCCCCATATGTTGGAGGTGGTGGGTTCAAACCCAGCCGTGGCCCCCCTCCAAAAAAAACCTAGTATGTGAACCGAAAGGTAGAACAGACCCAGCTTGAGAGCAAAGTAGAAAGTTAGAAGACAAAGCAGGTGCAAGGAAAAGGAGAGAATAGCAAAGACAGGAAGAGCACCTTAGGTTTCCAAGGGAAGGAACACAGAGTGTAAGAAGAAATAAAATAAAATTCAAAGATGTGGCAGAATAAAATTCCCTGAGCTGATGAAATAAGTCTTAGAGTGAAATGACCCAATGAATGATGTCCTAATTAAATTTAGAAAATCCACACAGGAAGAGAACCTTAAAAAGTTCAACACAACACCACCAAACAGCAAAGGACAATGTGAGTGACAATTCTTTCAATGGGAACTTATAAAATCATCTAGTCCATTAATATTTGTAGAAATTTCTAATATATCTGGATTTATTCACTATTTTATGTTGTGTTTTCACTTTTCTTATTTTCCTATATTTCCTTGAAGTCTCCTTTTTTGCCTTCTTTTAGATTGTTCTCTTTACTTCTTTATACATGTTTTTCTTTTTACACTAGAATTTATCACATAAGTCCCTAACTTATTAGAGTATAATGTCCTCACAAACTACTTACACAATCCCAGGATCTTTCTACTGACATGACTTTACAGTCATTTATTTCCGTTCTACCATTTGCTGTTCACTCAGGACACATTTGCCTTGTGCCTTTATCTTTATTTATTTTAAGACAAGGTTTCACTCTGTCATGCAGGCTGAAGTACAGTAGTATATGATCATAGCTCCTGGCAACCTCGAACTCCTGGGTTCAAGTGATCCTCCTGCTTCAGCCTCCTAAGTAGCTGGGGCAGCAGGTGCACCCCACAATGCCTGGCTATTTTTTGTTTTTACTTTTTATAGAGATGGGGGCTCCCTGTATTGCCCAGGCTGGTCTCAAACTCCTGGTTTCAAGAGATTCTTCATGTATCAGCCTCCCAAAGAGCTGATAGTATAGGTGTGAGCCATTGCTCTTGGCTTGCCTTGGAGCTGTAAATAAGGGGTGTCCAAATTTTCTAAATCTCTGCTGCACATTGGAAGAGTAAGGGTTGTCTTGGGCCAAACATTAAATATATAAACACTAATGAAAGGTGATTAGCAAAAACACGTTCCTAGCACCACAGAGAAACAAACAAAAAAAATCCTTACAAAATCAGCATTTGACCTGTGGGCCACAGGCTGAACACCGCTGCTTAAACATTTAATGCATGTTTGGATTTACCCACATGCATACAACTTGCTTATAATTCCTTCTTAAATCTTGGACCTTCCAAATAGGACAACTTTCTTTCCTCCTCAAATAGATCATTTAGAAATTTTTGTTTGTTTTTAGAGACAGGGTTTCACTCAGTCACCCATGCTGCAGTGTAGTCGCATCATCACAGCTCACAGCTATATCAAACTCCTGGGCTCAAACGATCCTCCTGCCTCAGCCTCCCTAGTAGCTGGGACTATAGGCACTACTGATGAAGGACAAGGTGGCTGCCACAACCTGCCGCCTTAGCCCTGGCGGTGTTGATGCTTTAGTGGCAGGAGGAACCAGCTTGCTAGAAGGGCTGGATACCTGCAGGGGAGACACTGGAGCCTTGCTGTCTCCTCCCCCTGCACTTCTGGCCGGTCAATTTCATGGATAGCACCTTGCTATTTCCTTATGTGAGTTTCCAGGGCCTAAGAGTTCCAGCACCTTGATGCTGATTGGACAACTGGCTGTAATTGATGAAGACCTATGCCCTAAAATTCAACATTGAGTTCCAGCAAAACAACCCCCTGCGACTACATAAACCCTGAGCACAGAGCCGAAGGACAGACCTCAAAAAGGTAGCAGGAGAGCTTATTCCCCTCCTGGGTTCTCTCTGCCAGTACCTTTGGTTTTTGTAAGTTTTCGTATTTGTTTCTGTGAATAAATCCTATCTCACCACTGATCCTGTGGTCCATGGATTCATTCTTCTAATTCCCGAGACCAAGAACCTAAAACTCCAGTATCAGATCTGGCGAGCCAGCCCAGATGAAGTTCTGGAATCATCACTATGCCTGGCTGAT
Organism: Galagoides demidoff; assembly: GCA_963574575.1. NCBI lineage: Eukaryota > Metazoa > Chordata > Mammalia > Primates > Galagidae > Galagoides > Galagoides demidoff. Next base: position 21,756 of record CAUYQV010135240.1, read on the forward strand.
TTTTTTATGTATATTTTGTAGATACTGGGTCTTGCTATATTGCCCAGGGTGGTCTCAAATGCCTGGCCTCAAGTGATCCTCCCACCTTAGCCTCCTAAAGTGCTAGGACTATAGACATGAACCATGGTGTCTGGCCCTAAAGATGCTTTTAATAGACAGGTGCAGTGGTATAGAACAGGTGGCACCTTAGCCAGCTGAGTGAGCTGGAGGACCCGCCACCTTAGTCCTGGCTGTGTTGCTGTGGTGGGGAAGCACTGTAGGAGGTTTCAGTGGCCTGAGGAACCAGACAATTGCTGGGGAGACATCAGCACCTTAGGTCTCCCTCCTCTTGCACTGCCAGCTGAATGGGAAACCCCACCTTTTCCAGGCCTGGCCAATTTTCATGGCCTGGTCAATTTCATGTAAGTTTCCTAGGCCTGAATGAAAAGAATTGTAGCCATTCACTGAGTTCTGGGCCCCACACAGCTATTCTGGCTAAATGTAACAATTGAGTTCTGGCTAAATAACCCCATTAGAAGAAATATACCCCTGAGCAAAAAGCCCAGAGAGAGGCAAAGAGAGCTCCCCCCACCCCCAACTGGGTTCTCTCTGCCAGGAGCTTTGGCATTTTTTATTTTTTTTTTCTATAAATAAATCCTGTCTTACTACTAATCTGTGGTCCACGGATTCATTCTCCGAATCACTGAGACCAAGAATCTACTGAAGAGGAAACTCTGCTATAGGAGTAGCACAAGCCTGTCATCCCAGGTACTCAGAAGGGTGAGGAGGGAGGATTGCTTGAAGCCAGGAGTATCAAGCTATAGTATGCTAATAACTGTGACTCTGAATAGACACTGGACACCAACCTGGATAAAGCAGTTAGACTATCTCAAAAAAAAAATGTTTTTAATAAAGGCCTATAGGCATCAAGTTATCTCCATTTTGCTTGTAGGAAAATGTGTTTATTATTCTCTTATTCCTGAAAGATATTAATATATTCATCAAGTATGGAATGCTTTTTAAAAGATATTTCTCAGTCCACTTCTGTTGGTGCTATTGAGAGCAGTGTCCACCTTAATACTGCTCCTCTGAAGGCAAGGTCTTTTCACTCTGTTAAAATCTTTTACTCATCTTCAAGGTTCTAGAGTTTCACCAGTGTATGTCCAGACATAGATTTCTTTTCATTTCAGATTTCTGGTTGGTATTTGCTTGGGTTTCTGAGACTGTCAATTGGTGGTTTTCATCAGTCCTGGAAAACCATTAGCCATTCTCCCTCCAAATAGCACATCTGTCCCCTTATCTCTTTCTGGAAAGTCAACAAATTCCCTGTTATAACTTATCATTCTTTCTCTAAGTCTCACATCCCCTCTTTCATAGTTTACCTCTCTTTGTTTCCCTGTGTGACACTCTGGATGTTTATTGTAGATTTCAGTAAAAAGCCACAGGGGAAAGGTGAATATGAAAAGAAGTGATAAGATCACACCTGTAATCCTAGCATTCTGAGACACTGAAGCAGAAGGATCGCTTGATCCTAGGAGTTTGAGGCTGCAGTCAGCTGTGATCTTCCTGCTGCACTACAGCCTGGAGGACAGAGCAAGGCCCTCTCTCCAAAGGAAAAAAAATGAAATTAAGAAAATAATTACAGGATGGTGCCTATGGCTCAGTGAGAAGGGTGCCAGCCCCATATACTGAGGGTGACAGATTCAAACCCAGCCCCAGCCAAACTGCAAGAAAATAATAGCCGGGCATTGTGGTGAGCACCTGTAGTCTCAGCTACTCGGAAGGCTGAGGCAAGAAAATAACCTAAGCCTAGGAGTTGGAGGTTGCTGTGAGAGAACAAGGGGCAACTGCATCTTGTAAAAAGTTCCTGCCGCCTGAGGTTCCTGTCACCTGAGAGAAAGTGACTCCATCTTGTAAAAAGTTTCTGCTGCCCATAAAGTTCCTGCCCAGTTCCAGCCCCAGAGAGCTCCCAGTCCTGAGAAATTCTTCGAATTCTTCGAAATGCAAGACCTTTAGAATGCCCCTCCTGGAACCTAGCCAATCAGCTCGACCCCCAGGACTCCCTGTAGTAATGTTCTCCTGCATTTTATTCTATCCCATAATACGCACCTCCTTTTAAAAGAAGTAGACAATAGCGAAGTGTGCTCTCAGCCAGGAGCTAGCTGTTGTGTCAGGTCCCTGAGAGCCTGAGCTCATGATTGGAATAAAGACTCTTTGTTTTTACATCTGACTCAACTCCCTGGTGGTTTGGGGGGATTTCACGATCTGGGTATTACATTTGGGGGCTCGTCCGGGATCTCCCAAATCCCCAAGGACTCAACCCGAAGAGTTGGTGAGTGTAAATGTCTGTTTCAGTGTGGTCTGCGTCCTTATTGTCTTAGTGGTGTTTTCAGGAATTGAGTAAGGCTGGTATGAGGCCGGAACAGACGTGCTGGAGGCTAGCCAGCCAAGGTCGCTCGAAGGCGCTCCAACCACTTTAGTAGGAGGCTTGACCCCCCCCCAAACTGGGACGTGGAATCCCCAGGGCTCGGTGGGGATTTGATCCCTCTGATATCTTTGAACAGATGTGGCAGGTCACTCGCTCAGAATGGCAGAAGGCCGTTGTCCCACTTTCAGTTTTTCCTTTGGACGTGGAATCCTGGAGGATTGATTTTCAGTGTAGTGTGTGTTTTGTGCTTCATAGCTGTGTTGGTCTGGCTGTCTGTGATGGGGTGACTCTGATAGAAGACATGGGACAGACTCAAACAACCCCCCATCCCTCTTTCTTGACCATTTCCAAGACTTCAAGGGCAGGGCCTGAAATCTAGGCCTCTCTATTAAGAAAAGAAAACTAACCACTCTTTGTAGGAACAAATGGCCAACCTTCAATGCCAGATGGCCTTTGATGAAGCTCTGCATGAAGATTTAGGTGAGTTTTGCAGATGGCACCCTGACCTAACTCTCCTCCAATACATAGATGATATCTTAATAGCGGCTGCCAACGAACAAGATTGCCTGCAGGGAACGCAAGACTTAATCACTGCTTTGGGGAGCCTAGGATACCGGGCATCGGTGAAAAAAGCCCAGATCCGCCAACGAACTGTAAGTTATTTGGGATATGAACTTAGAGATGGCCAGAGGTGGCTCACGGAGGCTAGGAAGCAGGCCATGTTAAAAATTCCAAGGTCCACAAGTCCCAGGCAAGTGCAGGAATTTCTAGGATCAGCTGGGTATTGCCAGCTATGGATTCCTAGATTTGCTGAAATTGCTAAGCCCCTATATGAGGCCACTAAAGTAGGGCAGCTGTTCCAATGGACAGAAGACAAGGAGCAGGCGTTCCAGAAATTAAAAGCCGCAGACCCCTTTGCCATCAAAGAAAACTTCATCCCACAATGGAAAATTCAGTGAGACAGAGACAACCCCTTAAAACTGAAGCTAAAATATTCCTTGCCAGCACTGTGCTGACCCTACTACTACCTGTATGTATATCATCGCCTGATATGCATCAGCCCTTAAATGTAACTCGGGTAATCATTAATGCCCTTATGGGAACTATTGCAAATCAAACTTCAGGCATCCACCTGCAGGGCACTTGGTTCCCTGAACTTCTAGTAGACATAGATGAACTTATAGATACCCATCCCTACCCAGATTGCTTTTACTGCTCTTATGTATGCCCAGGACATTTTAAAGACAAATGTGGCAGGGGAAGAGGCTTATTTTTGTGGATCATGGGAATGTGTTTCTACTGGTCAGAGCTGGTGGGAAGCCCCAAAACTAGGGGATTACATACAAGTAAAAAGAAAAGAACCACTCCCCTCATCAGAAAGGGCTTCCCTGGTGTGACCTGATAAGCATAACTTTTACTGCTAAGGGCCAAGCTGCTCAGGGGTGGGAACTCGGAAAGCAGTGGGGCATGTGAATATACTCCACCCAAGGTAAAGCCAAAGGAAACGTTTTCACTCTTAAAGTAATATATATGGTTCATAATGAAAAACCAATAGTTGTAGGCCCAAACCCCATCTAGCAGCCAAATCTAAGTGATAACATCACTGACTTAAATCCAACTGATCCTGAAACCCCCCTCTGGGACATTCTCGCTAAAACTTACCAGGTGTTAAATAAGTCCAGACCAGACCTCACTGAATCCTGCTGGCTATGTTTAGATATAAAGCCCCCTTACTATGAAGGAATAGCCCTTCCAGACAATTTTACTCTAGCAGCAGAACCAGCTGCTTGTCACTGGTGGCAGTGCACTGGTCCCCGTCTCATCCTTCAATCTGTCACAGGGCAAGGGACTTGTGTCAGAAATGTGACCCCTTCCTACAGACGCCTATGTAAAAAATTTCACCAATGGGATGGGACGGGATACCTCATTCCCCCCAGCTATGGGTGGTGGGCGTGCTTGACTGGATTAGCCCCCTGTCTACACACCTGAGTTTTAAATTCAACCCGAGATTTCTGTGTGCTAGAACAGTTAATCCCCAAACTTACCTACCATGAAAAAGAAACTATATTCCTAGAAACAAAACATCCCCAGGTCCAAAGAAAACCAGTCACTGCCATTACTCTGGCTGTACTTCTAGGTCTTGCCTGCTTAGGAACCAGTGTCTCAGCTCTTGGTTTACAAGACTGAAATTACAAAGCTTTAAGTGCTGCTATAGACTTAGACTTAGAAAAGATAGAAAAAGCTATTTCACATCTCCAAGAATCTCTGACTTCCCTTGCAGAAGTAGTACTTCAGAATAAAAGAGGGCTAGATTTACTCTTCTTGCAACAGGGAAGATTATGTGCCACACTTGGAGAAGAATGCTGTTTTTATGTTAATCATTCAGGAATAGTCAAAGAATCAATGGCATTAGTAAGAAAAAGGCTGCCAAAACATAAACTAGAAGAAGAGCAGTCACAGAGTTGGTAAGAGTCCCTCCTTAACTGGTCCCCTTGGTTAACAACTTTAATATCTGTGTTAGCTGGGCCTTTAATATTACTCCTGCTGCTGCTTATCATAGGTCCCTGTGTTATTAACAAGCTTCTTGCTTTCATCAGAAAACAAATAAGAGCAGTACAGGTATTGGTCCTGAAGAGCCAGTATAGGCCCTTACAGACAAATGAAATAGAACTAAATTCCCAGAACTAGTTCTAGTCCCAAGATTGGGCCCCTGAAATGTAACAAGTCCAGGGGAGAATGAGAGAACAAGGGATGATTCCATCTTGTAAAAAGTTCCCACCGCCTGAGGTTCCTGTCACCTGAGAGAACAAAGGGTGACTCCATCTTGTAAAAAGCTTCTGGGGGGGGGGGGAAGTTCCCGCCCAGTTCCAGCCCCTAGAGAGCTCCCAGTCCTGAGAAATTCTTCGAATTCCTTGAAACATAAGACCCTTGGAACGCCCCTCCTGGAACCTAGCCAATCAGCTCAACACCCAGGACTCCCCGTAGTAATGTTCTCCCACATTTTATTCTATCCCATAATATGTACCCCCTTTTAAAAGAAGTAGACAATAGCAAAGTGTGCTCTCAGCTATTCAGGTCCTTGAGGTGTTGTGTCAGGTCCTTGAAAGCCCGAGCTTGTGATTGGAATAAAGACTCTTTGTTTTTACATCGGACTCAATTCCCTGGTGGTTTTTGGGGATTTCTTGATCTGGGTATTATTACATTTGTGAGCTGTGTGATGCTGCCACAGCACTCTATTGAGAGTGATAAAGTAAGCATGGAGAAGGACAAAAATATTTAGAAATAAGTTTAATAAAAATGTAAGACTTGCATTCTGAAAACTAAAAAAGTTTTGAAAGAAATTACTTAAGAGTCAAGTAAATATAAAAGTACCCCATGTTCCACATGGAAAGACTTCTTATTAACACGGCAATTCTGCCCAATTTACTACAGATTCAAGGTCATCTGTGTAAAATCTGCCCTTATTTCTAGAAATGGGAAAGCCAATACTAAAATTCTTATAGAAATGCAAAACAAAAAAAACCCCAAAACATCCAAAAACAATCTTCAAAAAGAAGAACAAAGTTGGAGGACTCATCCTTGCCAATTTTAAACCTGTGCCAGTCTTCATAGTTGAAGACTGTGGCACTGGCAAAAGAGTATAACACAGAGATCAACGAATCAGAATTGAGAGCCCAGACTAGGATACAAAGACCATTCAATAGGAAAAGAATAGTTTTTGTAGGAAATGGTGCTATGACAACTGGATAGCTCTGGGCAGAAGAATGAATCTGAACCTTGCTTCACATCACATACTAAAGTTAACTGAAAATGAGTGCAAGACCTAAATGTAAGACTTACAATAACAAAGTTCTTAAGAGAAAACAGTAGGTGTAAATCTTCATAACCTAGGATTAGGCAACTATTTCTGACTTTTAGCATGAGCAATAAAAGAAAAAATAGTTAAACTGGACTTCACAAAATTAAAAGCTTATCTGTATCAAACAAAGGCACGCACCACGAAGAAAGGGAAAAGACAGCCCACCAAATGGCAAAAAATTTATACCAATCTTACCTCTGTTTAGCACCCAGAATATAAAAGAACTCTTACAACTCAACAACAGAAAGAGCAAACTGCTCAATTAAAAAATAGGCAAGGAATCTGAAAAGGCATTTCTTCACAGAAGATATACAAATAGCCAATAAGCACATGAAAAGATGTTCAGCATTATTAGTCAACAGGAAAATAATAATCAATACCACAATGAGACACCATTTCCTACCACTAGGATGGCTATAGTATAAAAAACAAACAAAAACAAGAAAACAAGTGCTGGCAAGGGATTTGTAGAGACTGGAGTGCTTACACATTGCTGATTGCTGGTGGGAATGTAAATGTTGCAGCATCTTTGAAAAACAGTTTGGCATTTCCTCACAAAGTTAAATAAACATTTAAAATATGATTCTGAAAGTCCACTCCTAGGTTTTGTAAAGCTAAGATAAATTACAATATGTGTTCATACAAAAAAATTGCACAGGCATGTTCATAAAGGCATTATTCATAATAGCCAAAAAGTAGAACAACTCAAATGTCCATCACTTATAATGGATAAACACAATGTGACCAGTCCATACAATGGGATGTTATTTAGTCATAAAAAGGAATAAAAGGAATAAAGTCCTGATACATGCTATGACACAAATGAACTTTGAAAATATGCTGAATGAAAGAAGCCAGACATAATAAGTCACATAATTATGATTCCATTAATATGAAACATCAGAGTAGGCAATATATAGAAACAGAAAGCAGATTAGTTGTTGCCAGAGGCAAGGAGAAGGAAGAGGAGGAGGAGGGGAGAGGGAGGGAGAGGGAAGGAGGGTGGAGGAGGAAGAGGGAAGAGAAGGAAGAGTAACCACTAAAGGAGGATGGGGCTCTAACAGTGACAAAAATGTTCTAAAACTGAGAAAAGAGCTGCAGAAGCTAGTGAATGTACTAAAAACTACTGAATTTTACATTTTTTTTTAATTTCTGGCATTAGTCTTTTTTTTTTTTATTGAATGGTAACTGTGTACATTAATGCACTTCTGTGGCACAGTGTGGTGTTTTCACACACAATCCAAAACACTTCCATCAACCTGGTTAACATAGCCTTCATGTCATTTTCTTAGTTATTGTGTTAAAACATTCATATTCTACTCATAGAAAGATTCACTTGTACCCTTGTAAGACAAACCACAGAAGTGAACCCTCAAATCCCCCTCCCTCCACCCATTCCCCCTCCCTGTCCCTCCCCCCTCCCCGTGTTGAATTTTACATTTTAAAATGGTGAATTTTATGGAATAGGAACATCTCAATCTAAATAAAATGGAAATAAAGATTTTTAAAAGATGTCAATTCTCCCCCAAATTGATCTATAGATCCAAAACTATCCCAATCAAATCTCAACAGTGTTTTTTATAGAAACTGACAGCTGGTTCTAAAATTGATATGGAAGAGCAAAGGGGTTTACAGGAAAAACAGTTTGAAAAAGACTCATCCTATCATTCAAGACTTACCATAAAGCTCCAGTAAACAAACACTGTGGTATTTGTGAAAGGATGGGATACACATATATCAACATAGAGCAAGGAAAGAGAAGAGAAGCTAGAAAGAGATCCAAGCACAAATGGCTGACTGAGGACAGAGCAAAGATGATCTACAGAGAAAATAACAGGTCTCTTAATGCTCAAAGAAACATGTGCTTATGCAGTAAGAATGAGTCCCAACCTGTATCTTGCACCATCCATTTTTTTTAATTAGCTCAAAATATACTAGAGGGCCAAAAAGGGTCAGAGACCTACATGTAAAAACCAAAATTATACAATTTCTGGGAGAAAACATACAGTACAGAATTCTTGGGTAGGACACAGAGAACACAGACAATTAAAGAAAAGATAAATGACCAATCTTACTTCATCAAGATTAAGCACTTCTGTTCCTTTTTAAAAGATACTAAGAAGATAAAAATTAAATCCACAGTCTGGGAGAAAATACTTAGAAAACACATACCTAATAAATGACTGGATTGAAGAATATAATAAACCCTCACAACTCAATAATAAGAAAACAAATAGTACAACATTTTTTTGTACTGTTACAAAAATTAATGGGCAAAATATTTAAAGGCACATAAGCATAGGAAAAAAAATTAGTATCATTTTTCATTAAGAAAACACAAATTAAAACTACAATGAGACACCACTACACACCCATCAGGAAGGATAAAATTTTCACTTGACACATTAAATGCTGACTGTTTCTCAAGCAACAGAACTCTCATGCATTGCTTGTGGGAATGCAAATAAATTGGTGCTATTACTTTGGAACACTGGTAATTTCTTACAAAATTAAATATACATTTACCATATGATCTATAAAAGCCCAGTCCTAGGTATTTACCTATGAAAAATGAAAAAAACACATCCTCATAAAGTATAAGAAAGTTTATAGCAGATTTATTCTTAAGCACTAATACTGTAAATCTCTAAACTTCTCTCAATTGGTGAATGTGTAAACAACTTGTGGTATATTCATTAATTACACAGCAACATGGAAGTATCTCAAAAGCATGACGGGTAAGTGAAGACAACAGACTCAAAATGTGACATACTGTGGAATTCTGTTTACACAGCATTCTGAGAAAGGCAAAACTGTAGTCACAATAAGCAGTCATCATCAGGGGCTCAGGAGACAGGGTCTAAGGGAATTTTGGGTTGGTGAAAATATTCTATGTCATGATTGTGATGACAGCTAATATCTGCATCTGTTTATCAAAACTCATAAAACTGTATCCTTAAAAAGGGTGAATTTTACACTACACAAATTATACTTCAATAAGCTTAATGATAAAAAATGTATATACTAGAAATAATACCAAGTAGGATAAACATTAAGAAATCTATGCTTAGACACATCATGGTAAAGTCATAACACATCAAAGACAGAAAACATCTTCACAGTGAGCAGAGTTCAACAGAAGGAAAAATCCTTGAAATGAGCCTTATTAAGATTGAAAGCTGAAGCTGAATACAATGGAACAAAGTTTCTGCCATACTCCAACAGAAGTTTCACCACCTAGAACTTTACCCTAGGGAAGTGAGAGCTATTATTATTAATATTTTCTCTGTTATTAGGTTTTCAATTTCTCTATGAAACTCTAAAGTAGATTACCATTTATGTATTTATATTGCCTTGAGAAGACATACGATGTCACGCTAAATTTAAAACCCATTAACATTTTCAAGCTGTATTAAAAGGAAATATATTTTAAATGCTACTGAAAATGTAGGATAATTTCTGGTAGTCATATATAGAAACACATTGGCAGATTTTGGTAGAACAGCAGGCCCAACTTAACCACAGACAAAGAAATGAGCCACTGAGAAATTCATCACCAAAATAAAAAAGATGGTACTAGCAAAGGTGATTCAACATGCTAGATTTCCAGAATACAATTTAAAAATTTTCTTGGGTTTTCAGCATCAAACTTTTACTGTATACTTGAACTATTCTAATGACATTCTCATGTATATGCATTTAACAAAGACACATAAGGAACATGCCACATGCCAATATTTTTCCCTTGAAGTTTAATTTGGAAAGCAGATTTTAGGTAAAGCAATTTCAGAATGACTTAATAAGTGAAATACTTATTGAACATTAAAAATACAGAAAAAAGCAAATAAAGAAGGTTTTAGTTACAAATAGTTTTTTACCAACACCCTAACCATGATGCATGTTAGAAGCAGCAGCATCTACGGTACAAGCAGAAGAGCAAAGAATACAGCAAGATGTGAGCACATCTAAACAGGCAGAAAGTGTATCAAAGATGAAGAAGGCTGCACAGCATTAAAAATACACCAATAGAGAAGGAAAGTGGCACTCAAGTCAGGAGAAAAGATTCAGAAATGAAGTATCGTAAGATTCTTGTATTCTTTAGAATGTGTGTAGAGATGCTAATTAACTTTGGACACAAACACAAAATTATATAGTGAAAGAGTACAAAAACACATTTGTCTATCAAAAAATGAGAAGAAAAGAGAAAAACTAACAAAGTTGAGCTAAATAGAAAGCCCAGGATAAAAAGAGGTTGATTAATGGGCACACATATACACTTAGAAGAAAAAAGAGTGATCTCTGAGGTGCACTGTGGACTTGGGGTGAGGGTCGTGTTTCACTGTAGGTTCAACAACTGTAGCAAAAGAAACCGCTTTGGTGAGGTTTGGGGATCTGACTAGGGGAGGGGACAAATGGAAACTCTCCGCACCGTTCTCTTAATTTTGCTATAAACCTAAAACTGCTCTAAAAATATAAAATCTTAAATAAATAAATAGAAGCCCAAAACAAGATTGTAGAAAGGATTCCAAATTATATGTAATTAAAATAAATGAAAGTAAACTAAATGTTCTAGTCTTTTAAAGACAAAAATTGTCAGGGGGGATAAAACAAAAATCCATTAGATATTGTTTTTAAAAATTCACCAAAAACATTCATATACAGAAATACTAAAAGGAATAGGAAGAAAAATATTTACTAGGCAAATACATCAGATAAAATTTTCTTTAAGACAAAAAGGATTACCAGAGATAGACTATACCACATAAAGATTAAAAGATTCAATTTATTAGTAAGATAATGCAAGAATTTTAAATTTATATGCATCTAGAAATATTTAAAAGTCTCAATGTTTTATATAAAGCAGAAATGAACAGAAATAGAAGAAAACTGACAAATCCACAATCATACTGGCAAACTTGAACACACTACTCCCAGTGATTAAAACATCAGTTAACGAAAGTTATCTACAAGGACAGAAAAGACTTAAGATCATCAAGCTTCACTTAAGGCCACATAGAGAATGCTGATCCTCCAACCTGCAGGACACAGTCTGTTCTTACACAGACATTGCATTTATGAGGCTGAACCACACAAGCACCATCCTGAAAAAAGTTTAGAGTCAAAGACTGCAAACACAAAGATCACTTTGTCTACAATGCAGTGAACTTAGAAACTGAAATATTTTAAAATACTGTATATTCAAATACAAATGTATATTTTTACATAGTAAATATTTTTAAGCTATATATATTTGTAATTGAGAATTACTTCTAAATAACTTATAAACCAAAAAAGCAATCATAGGAGAAATAAGATAACATAAGTTAAAGATAATAAAATATATGTCTATATCTGTGCACTGTAACAAGCTGCGCTTAGAAATGTATAACTTCAAATGCTTATTTATATTAAAAAAGCTGGTTGTCAATGAGCTAATATCCAATAGAAATTTGAAAAAAAACAGAAACATGAACCCAAAAGCAAAAGGAAGAAAATAACAAGAGAAATAATGAAATAGAAAATTAAATGTCCCATGGGAAAAAAATCAACATATTAAAAAATTATTAAAATAAGTAAACTAATAAAATATTTAACTATGTAAGGACTGGAATAAAACATGAATGATTTCCTCTTTTATGTAGGTGTAAGAAAAGGCTTTCTAACTATAAATTAAAAATTCACTAAAAGAAAAGAACAGATAGATAAACTTGACTTTTTAAGAATTAAAAATCTTTGGCACAGCAAAAAGTGCCATGAGATAACATAAAAGACAAAAACTAAATGGAAGAAATATTTGCAGCATATATCACAAGAAAAAGAAACAATATACCTACTATACTAAAAAATAATATAAATAAAGAGATAAATAAAACCTTTTTAAATGTGGGGGTAGATCAAAAAACCCTAAAGAAAAACATGCAAAAGACATGAAAAGAGATATAAAATGTCTTAAACCCATAAAAAGACATTTTGCTTTGTTCATAGGAAGAGAAAGGCAAATTAAAACCACACTTCGCGGCATTGCTCCACCCTCACTTCAGCACAATGCGCAGGCTGATGCACAGCGCCCGTGGGGCACTGTGGATCAGAGGCACTTTGACACTCCTTGGTGGGCATGGACAGAGATTCGGAAATGACAGCAAAACTACACCTGCACTGCTGTCCAATTCTGCCATCTTGTGTCTATGACTTTCCTGGAAGCACTACAGTTACAAAATATTGTAAACTACTTCAACATCCTAGCATCATAAAATCCAAATAATGAAGCAACACCAACCAGGTGGCAGAGAAAGAAAAAGGAAAAACACAGACAGTCACTGCACTGGTGCAGAGCGACTTGTAGGAGGCACTGCTGAGTGAAGAGCAGCAGTACCGAGGCTGCACACAGCCATGTGGCACTGCAGGTGGATCTCAAAACAGTTAAAATAGCAAATGTTACATGTATTTTACAATAAAAATAGTAAAAAAGAATATATATAGCAATATCATATACATATATATAATGTAAGAAAAAGGGGAAACTTAGATAACATAAATGTGTCTCCTCAAATTTACAACAATACAGGAAAAATAAACAAAAACCAAAACAATATGTCTGCCTACAGTGTGCTGTTGCTAAATGTACACATGTTTGACAAATGGGGGTAAGAGGGAGACCTGATTTGTCCATTTGCCAGTTTCCTTCCAGGAGCAATTCCTCCCACCAAGGGTGATTTCAAACTGCCAGCGTGACACCACTAAGCACACAGCTGGGAAGAGACATGCAAGTGGGGTTCAGGAGTGGGTAAGAGACAACCTGAAAGCATCACTGAAACACGCAAGGGGTGGGGCCACCTCAGAGCATCACTGTCAGACGTGAGGGGTGGGGACCACTGGAAGAGATAGGATCTGGTGGGGTTAATATGTTACACAAGCATATGTGTACAGTTAAACACACACATGTACGTGTATGTTTGTGTATGTGTATGCATGTACCGTCCAGTTCTGATTACTGACAGGGTTAGAAACGAAGACAATGCCCACAGCAACTAAGCATGACCAGTACCCAGAGTGTGGTCTTTAATAACATTCTACTACATAGGAACCTGGGTCCTTCAAAGAAATGGGTGATGCCTGGGCTGGGTATGTTAGGTACAAGATGAGCCTGAAACATTAGACAAAAAAGGAAATTTTTTTTAAACTAGAGGACAGGGTGTGGGAGAGAGGAAGGCGTTGGGGGTCAGCAGAGAAAGCTCCCAATGTGAGCATCAGATCTTTGGGGGTAGTAAGGAATGACACACAAGGACCATGAGGAAGTAAAAAAAAAGAATCCATGAAGTGAAGCTGATAATAAGTAGATACACGGGGACGAGGGGAAGGATGCTCACAAGGACAGACCCAGGAGTGCACCAGCGACCTGCACAGACAGAAGAGGAAGCCCAGGGAAAGCTTGTGAGGGGAAGGACACCAGCTCACCTGGGGATGTCATCCCACAGACAGTTTATTCAATGCAGAGGCAGTAGGAGGCAGACCTTCCACACCCACAGCCTTGCCCGAGTCTTCGAGGCAAGGCCCCAAGGTGCCACTCCCACAGGCAGGTGCTGAAGGTGCACATCAGTTCCAAATGAGGAGTCACCAGATAAACCTGATGGGAGACTTCTGTTTTTTAGGAGAGACTATGTTCTTGAAAATGTCAGCATCCTGGGAGCAACAGAAAAGTTGTGGAAGGTTCCAGACTAACAGAGCCCACAGACATGTGACAGCTGGGCCTGGCACCAGAGCTAGGTCAGACCTGGCACTGGAGAGAAAGAGTGCTGGTGAGGCATCCTTAAGGACACAGCTGGTGGATGTATCTTGAGAGCAGACAGTAGTGGTGTGGCCAGGAACAGCAGCCTCTCCCACTCCAAATCTACCCTCCCAACTCCCCAGAGACCAAAATCCTTGCTCTCTCTTGGGCTCTTCAAATTCAAGGTTTTTCTGTCCCAGCTACTCCCTTTTCAGGTTGTAAACATTCACATAGCTCCTATTACAAAGTCCACCGAAATAGTCCTCTCTGTTAGACCCTGCATTTCAGAGTTGAGCACTGTGAGCTTACCTCCTCTCTTACCCACAAACCCTACCTACTGCCCTCCCATAGCTCCCTCAGACCTTCTCCAAGTCACTGACAACATCCCCATGCCACATTGCCAAAGCCAGAGGACATATCTTGGCCGTCCTTGTGCCTGAGGACAACACATTAATCCTACACCCTAGACAGTGCAACACAGCTCATCTTCACAGAAGGCACTTTGGCCACAAGCACCTGGAAGGGGACATCTTACAACTTAACAGGGATGAAGTAGGGGCTAAGTTCAGGTTCTGGAATCTGGGAGCTATGGGCACGAATCTCTGTTCCAGTGTTGACATGTCTCAGCTTTAGTATCTTTTTTTTTTTTTTTTTTTTGGTAGAGACAGAGTATCACTTTACCATCCTCAGTAGAGTACCATGGCATCACACAGCTCACAGCAACCTCCAACTCCCGGGCTCAGGCGATTCTCTTGCCTCAGCCTCCCAAGTAGCTGGGACTAGTATCTTTACTGATTCATGTGGATTATAAGAGACTCTTGGAGAACCATGGGGCCTGAGTGAGGCACTTTGCCTGGAACACAGAAACTAGCCCTGCTACGGCCATGCACCTGTGCCCAGGCCGACTCAACTGGCCCTGCTCCCCTGGCAGAAGCCAGAGGGCCTGCGTGACCCACAGCTCCACCTATGGGGGGAGGCAGAGCGCCCTTGGCTGGGTCATGGCCCAGGAGCAGAGCTGGAAGAAAAACACAGACTCAGAACTAGAACTGGAATCTGCCAGCCCAGTCGGGCTGCTACCATAAAGTTCTTGTCCCATGACTGCTTCTCCTACTTTGCCAAATTAATCTCAGAGAATGAGAAAACAGCTGCCAGGCACATGGCAATGGTCAGAGGGTCTGGCCTCCAGTTTGTTGTTAGCAGGAGGCAGGCAGCATGGTGAGGGTGCAGGCCTGCACGACCACTCCCACTGAAGCTGCCTCCTAGCTTAGGTCTCTAGGGTGTGTCACATCCAAGGGCAGGGCAGTCTCTACCTCACAACTTCAAACACCTTGAATTTGAATTTTGCCATCTGTGGTGGCAAAGAGCTGAGCACTCAGTAGAATGGAGTGTGCTACTAAGTGCCACCAGGGGAGGAATGAAGGGAGTCCTGAGACAAGCAGAAGACTGCAGGTGAAGTGGGAGTTGCTCACCAGGAAACAGAAGTGCCTACCACAAGTGACCACTGAGAATCCTCCTCAGGGTCGAAAGATGGCTGAGGGAAGGGCACAGCCCCCCTCCTCCAGCCACATTGGGCAGTCTGAAACAAGTGGGTGGTACACTTGAAAGTAAAAGTGCAGGAAGATTGGACCCACTGGTCTGCATGCGCACATGGAGGAGGCTGCTCCCCACTCTGCCACCATCCCTGTCTGGCACAGGGCAGCAACAGTGGCTGTCCAGACCCATCACCTTCTCCGTGTGGGGCCATCAGACAGCCTGGCAACACAGCAACAGGGGAGGAATGAGTCATGGTGAAGAATGATTATCCCTCACATCAGACTACAATCTGATCCACACCTCCAGAAGGACAGTTCTCTCCATAATCCCTGGCAGTGGGGAAAGGCCCAGAAAGAGTACTGCTCAACACAAAAGAGGAAGCCACAAAGGGGAAGGGAGAAAAGGCTGGTGCCTGAGGCCTTCTGGGCCCCAGGGGCAGTTGGTGGATCTTCCTCTGAAGGTGAGCTGTGCCCATCCTAAAACAGAGCCCTGAGACCAGTGAGGCTATACAGCTGCTGGGGGCTAGTGGGCAGATGGCAGCCTCAGTGGCCACCTATGCTTTGCCACTGCTCTTTGAGAACATTGGACGATATCCTTCCCCCAGCAAGCTGGGTTTTCCCAGCTCTCATGGTGAAGGAGACCAGATCCTCACATCACCACAGGAGCACCCACAGACGCTGGATAAACAATGCAGAGATGCCAGGAGGCTCAGCTGGCCCCAGATCCAACCCTGTGGCCTGAAGCTACCTCCAGGACCAAGTGCCGACTGGGCTTCGACGTCCTGGGAACACCATGTTGGGGCCACATCTGCCTTTCAAACAATACCAATGCTCCCGTGAGTTTCTCTCACTCTGAAGTGACCCTGGTCCCCTCTCAGTTCTCTTCTGATCAGTCTTCAGTGCCTCTTGGGCCCTCACCCTTGCCCATGGCACACTGAGAACTCTTCCCCAAATCCCTTCTCATTTCCCTGTAACCACAGGGCTCTGGCTGAGCAGGGCTGCACTGCTGAGGATACACTGTTCAGCCTCCTCTGCATGGGGTCCACAGCCTCCAGCCATAGAGAGCCAGTCCTGGAGCCCATGACATAGGCCAGCATAAGTAGGGCTTCAAATAATTGAGGTTAAGCTGCCTCTGTTCCACTCTCCACAGGCCAGAGAGCATATAGGAGACACCTGAGTGCCTTGCAACATAGTAAGCGACAGAAACCACACACAGGCACTGGCACCATGAGAGCCCTGGGCAGGGCCTCACAGAACCCAACCCTTCAACTCAAGCACAGTGGCACCACAAGAAACCAAACTGACTTCATCAGAGTCAGTGGGTCTCGACGCTGTTTCAGAACTAAGCTGTCCTCAGGTGTCCAACTGTTAGTCTCTACACAGGACCCTCAGTGCCTCTCAGCACCAAGCTGGATTTCCACGATCCAGTGGTGCTCTTCCTGGGCCTCATGCAGAATCTTGCCTGGGCCCGAAAACTCTAGGCTCTCTTCCTTACCTGCTATCCCTCCACCTCCCCAGGGCCACACAGCATAAAATCACAGAGTCTATCTGGTCACCTTCCACTACTCAGTCCATACCCTATGACCACATGATAGTCTGGGACTCACTCCTAGTTGGTGCCCTCTCCAACTAGGTGCCGAAACCCCACAGCCACCTGCCCTGGCCCACTGTCACTCGGCTCCCTCTAAGACAACTGCAGCCCCAGAGGGCACTCAGCCCTTCTCTGATCCCTGCAGGCCAAACCAGATGCCTTAAAAGTAGAAATGCAATAATGAATGGCAGTTCTCCCAGATGGGGAAAAAATAAAACACCTAGAAATGTTCAATGCTTTGAATTAAGAAATAAAGACCTGAATGACAAGAATTTAGTACATATCAAAACCAAGAAAATACAGTTTAAAGTGTATTAAAAAAAAATTGAAAGCCAAAATGCATTAGTTAGAAAAAAAAACAAAACCAAAAATACCCAAGGGAAGCATTCAAAAAAAATAACAGCATTAACCTAAAGGAAGAAAAAAAATCATAACATGCATTAAAATGAAAAATTAATGAAATAGTAAACTATAAATAATCAATATAACTGAAAGCTATTTTTGGAAATAAAACCAAGATATTTGACAAATCTGACTAAAAAGCTAAAATGAGCATTACAAATAAAGGGAAAAAATAAGACTACAAACTGTGAGAGCGTAACATATGCACATTTTTACACATATACCTGAAAACTTATCTAAAATAGAATATTTTCTAAGGGGAAAAAAGGATATGTAAGAAAATATGTATGAAAGTAATACCCATGGCAGGAATTGTATTTAGACAGGCAGAAATCTGAGGTTTAATTATAGGTCCAATAATTCAACCAAATATTGGACTAACAGTATTTGCTTTTTGAAATAAAATATAGTAAAATTTGTTACTTAAATAAAGGACAGAAAAACAGGAAGATTTTCCAATCATGCCATGAAAGCAAATTACCACTTACATTAATTACATCAAACTTACGTAAAAATTAGAGAAAAAGAATCTTATAAAACAGTACCTCCATAACCCAAATCCTCACACAGTATCCACATATCAACCAGAAACCCGACCTTCATAATAACTCTCACCCCAGTATTCACAGGAATTGTACTCTCAGTTACCCCATCCTATGCTAACCTCAACTCCAGGTCTATCCCTCTTGTTAGCCCTTACTTAGTCCCAGTAAATACTGGCAGATTAAAGAATGTTTAAAAGTATCAGTAAGACCTAACAGAATTTATTCCAAGAATCAACATTTGGAGTTTCTCAACAGAATTCACTACCTTAAGAGATTAAAGGAGAAATCATGTGACTGTGATCACATTTAGTAAAATGCAACTTTCACTTTCAATTTTAAAAACCAAACAAGTTACTAAACTCCTAGTTTTATGAGGAAGCTTCCGTGGATTAATTAAGAATATTTATCTGACAGCCACAGCAAGCAGAGTGCATCAAGTCAGGAACAAGTCAAATTTCAACTGAAATCCCTCTTGGAAATAAAAGCATTTTAACACATGCCAACCTGCAAATATATAGAAAATGATAGTCTTCCTATATACTGCTAAGGATTCTATAAATGCAATAGAAAAAAATTCAATTGCAATAATCAAATGACACTAATTAGCTGGAAAAGAGTTCAAAAGAAAAATCCTACAGCAAGAAAGCTATAAAATGTAACTGAAGGTTAATAAAAGAATACCTGGGAAGAGAGAATGACTTTCCATATCAGAAACTGAATGCTGTTAAAATATCAGCTGTTTAAAATTTAAGTTATGGATTTGATCCATTTGGAACAAAATCTCAATATGAATAACTTTTTAACTTGAAAATCAATCTAAAGTTCATTTAGAACAGGGGTCCTCAAACTTTTTAAACAGGGGGCCAGTTCACTGTCCCTCAGACCGATGGAGGGCTGGACTGTGGGCCCCAGGATGAGTCGGCTGCTAAGCAGGACAGGCAGTGGCAGCAAAAACATCCAGCGGGCCAGATAAATGTCCTAGGCGGGCTGCATGTGGCAGCCATAGTTTGAGGACACCTGATCTAGAAAGTGGGTAGCCAAGAATATTTTTTTAAATAATGGGCTTATTTATCAGATAAGTAAATATATCATAAAACTAAAATAATTAAAACACCGGGTGCGATAGCTCATGACTGTAATCCTAGCATTCTGGGAGGCTGAGGTGGGTGGATTGCTTGAGCTCAGGAATTCGAGACCAGCCTGAGCAAGAGCAAAATCATCTCCACTAAAAATAGAAAAAAATATCCCAGCATGGTGGCATGTGTCTGTAGTCCCAGCTACTCAGAAGGCTGAGGCAAGAGGATCGCTTGAGCCCAGGAATTTAAGGTTGCTGTGAGCTATGATGCCACAGCACTCTACCGAGGGTGACAAAATGAGACTCTGTCTCAAAAAAATTGAAACAGTTGTACCAGAACAAAACCAGATTAGAGAATTCAGAAGCAAACAGTGAAATATACAGTATTTTCACACATGGTACACATATAAGACAAAAATCACAGTACAAATCATCAGGAAAGTGAAGCTTCTAATGAATGGTATTTTCAATATTTATAAGAAAAAAACATATCTTCACCCCTATTAATATACTTCTAACTAAATCCCAAGTGAATTATATAAATAAATATGAAAAACAAAACACAAAGGAAAATACAAATAACTACCCATATTTCAGGATGGGCACAATAGAAGAAGACATCACAAAGGGAAATACTGATGCAACTACCCCAAATGCTACATATCAGACGAGAAGATGTTCAACTTCACTGGGGAAAATATCTACCAAAACGTAACAGCGTGGTGTTTCGACAAAGCAGGAACCTTTATGAGTGAGAAGGAGGCTGAACTCTTGTTGAAAGGCCAGATATGCATACGCGCAGGCAATGCCCAGCATATGAACAAGACAGGCTATGTAGGTTTGTTCTTTTTTTTTTTTTAAATTAAATCATAGCTGTATACATTAAGGCAATCATGGGGTACAATGTGCTGGTTTTATTGAAATGTTTTCATCAAACTGGTTAACATAGCCTTCACGGCATTTTCTTAGTTATGGTGTTAAGACATTTATATTCTACACCTAGTAAATTTCACATGCATCTTTGTAAGATGCACCATAGGTGTGGTCCCACCAATTACTCTCCCTCCACCCATACTCCCTCCGCCCCTCTCCTCCCTTTCCCCTTCTTCTTGGGCTATAATTGGGTTATGGCTTTCATAAGAAAGCTATAAATTGATTTCATGGTAAGACTGAATACTGGATACTTTTTCTTCCATTCTTGAGATACTTTGCTAATAAAAATATGTTCTAGCTCCATCCATGTAAACATGTAAGAGGTAAAGTCTCCATCTTTCTTTAAAGCTGCATAATATTCCATGATGTACATATACCACAATTTATTGATCCATTCATGGGACAATGGGCACATGGGCTTCTTCCATGACTTTGCAATTATGAATTGGGCTGCAATAAACATTTTGGTACAAATATCTTATAATGTGATTTTTGGACTTCTGGATATATACCTAGTAGAGGAATTGTAGGATAGAATGGTAGGTCTATTTTTAGTTCTCTAAGTGTTCTCCAAACATCTTTCCAAAAGAAACATATTAGTTTGCATTTCCACCAGCAATGTAGAAGTGTTCCCTTTTCTCCGCATCCACGCCAACATATCTGGTT
The DNA here is from genome assembly GCA_963574575.1 of Galagoides demidoff. NCBI lineage: Eukaryota > Metazoa > Chordata > Mammalia > Primates > Galagidae > Galagoides > Galagoides demidoff. Next base: position 42,531 of record CAUYQV010135240.1, read on the forward strand.
TTGGGATTTTGTGATATGGGCTAATCTTACTGGAGTTAGATGATATCTCAAAGTAGTATTGATTTGCATTTCTCTGATGATTAAGGATGATGAGCATTTCTTCATATGTCTATAGGCTGTGAGCCTGTCTTCTTCAGAGAAGTTTCTCTTCAAGTCCCTTGCCCACCCTGAGATGGGATCACTTGTTCTTCTCTTGCTAATACGCTTGAGATCTCTGTGGATTCTGGTTATTAAACCTTTGTCAGAGACATAACCTGCAAATATCTTCTCCCATTCTGAGCGCTGCCTGCTTGCTTTACTTACTGTGTTCTTGGCTGTGCAAAAGCTTTTTAGTTTGATCAGGTCCTAGTAGTGTATTTTTGATGTTGCTTCAATTGCTCAAGGGGTCCTCCACATAAAATATTCACCCAGACCAATTTCTTCAAGAGTCTTCCCTGCACTTTCTTCTAGTATTCTTATAGTTTCATGTCTTAAGTTTAAATCATTAATCCAGTGAAAGTCTATCTTAGTTAATGGTGAGAGGTGTGAGTCCAGTTTCAGTTTTCTACAGGTCGCCAGCCAGTTCACCCAGCACCATTTGTTAAATAGGGAATCCTTTCCCCATTGAATGTTTTTAATTGGCTTGTCAAAGATCAAATAACGGTAATTGGCTGGGTTCATCTCTTGGCTGGCTCTGGTGCTCCATGAGGTCAGAAGGACCAACCCAGAAAATAAATTAGCCTGGGAAGGTTGATGCCTCCTTCCCCACCTTGCACCTCTGTCACACCTTGTCACTGGTATCCCCACAGGGCTGTGACCCAGTTACCCCCAATGAGCAGATGCCCTAGGGGTTTACGCTTGCCTGAGTCAGAGGGAGACTATGTCTCCTTAACCAGGCCATAGTTATCGGCCACTATCTGGCATGGGGAGGTGAGGCCTGACAACCTCGGGTGCTTAATGGAGGCTGGTGCAATTCACTCAGTTCCAGCCCCACCCCTGATTGATGTTGCTGGCAGAACAGCACAACTTCGCAGAGTTTATTTCTGTCCCGACTATCAGATGCTGCTTGAGGTGACAGAAACCACGGCTCAGTTCCGGGCAGCAGCAAGCAATTAGAGCTCACACTGGGCTGTCAGTTCCAGCCTCTGCCTGCCTGCCTTTGTCTCAGCTATGATCCCCTGAGGGCTAGGTGCTCTTAGCCTCAGTAAAGCAGTCCTCTGGCTCAGCCCTGCCCTGTGAGTCTGCCAGCTCTGCGCATGCATATTCTAGTCCCAAGCTCTGCCCAAGCTGCTACCGCCTAGGCCACCTTCCCTTTACTCACAGGGATATCCCTTCTGCCAGTGGCTGCCAATGGAGAAAGTGCTTGGCTTCCTCTGGTTGCCCAGAGAGACAGAGCATGTTTGTCCGGGATAGCCCCAGGGTTGTGAGTCTTATTGTTTGCACCAACTGCTGCTGTTCTGTGTCTGGGGGCAGTGCCACTGCTCCTGTATGGTTCCCTCTCAACTCACTGTATTCTCCTTACTCCCGTGCCACAGAATCAGCACAGCTGAACAAAGGCCCTTCCCCTGTCCACACCTCTCGAGAAAATGCCCAGAAATCTGGACTCCATGGGGGATAGGCTTCCAGACCTCAGGGTGAAAGTGGAGGGGAGTGCTGGGGGTTCAGAGTTGCAGGTAGAGAATATCTACAGTTTTATGCCATGGCACCCTGGTATGGGTAGGAGGTCCAGTTTTTAGAGGGTCTCTCCTGTGGAATGGAATGGGAGGACATTTCAGCTCTGCTTGCTTGTTTGTATCGAGTTTACTGCGAGCCCTTCTCATGCGGGAGGGGACTCCCGTCCACTTGGCGATGGATTCAATACCTTTTGTTTGTATCTTTGGGGTCACAGCTCGCTTCAGCAGGGTTGATATGCGTTCTTCAACCTTCTCTCTTGGCTCAGCTTCAAACCATTGGCTTACTTGCTAAACTTCTGTCTTTTAACTCTCCTTCTGGATGGGAGCCTCTGTGGAAAGCTGGCTGCCGTCTGCCATCTTACATCCGCCCCTGTTTAGTTTCTTATTGGAGGATCTATCCAAAACTACTAGGGATATTAAAATCCCTAACTATTATAGTGTAGGAAGATATCAAATTTTTTATATCCATTAGGGTCTGCTTTATGAATTTAGGAGCATTCTGGTAGGGTGCAAAGAAGTTAATTATTGGAATCTCTTCATGTTGGGTGTTTCCCTTGACAAATATGTATTGACTTTCCTTATCTTTCTTTATCTTTGTTGGTGTAAAGCCAATCGTATCTGCTACTAAAATTGCACCCCCTGCTTTTTTGTTGTTTCCATTTGCCTGTATTGTACAAGTCCATCCCTTCACCCTGAGGCTATATTGATCTTTTAATGTAAGGTGAGATTCTTGTATACAGCAGATTATCTGGTCTGAGTTTATGTATCCAGTCAGCCAGCCTGTGCTTCTTTAGATGACAATTTAAACCATTCACATTAATTGAGAGTATTGATAAGCCTTGTGTTTTGGGTGTCATGATTTTCCAATGTCCAGTGGACATTTTTAGTCCTTTCACCACTGTGGAAGTTGGGTTCAAAATTTTTGTTCAAAAATTGGGGGGTGAGTTTACTATGGAGGTAGAGCATTGTGCTGATCATTGTGGAGGATGATTCTGAATATCCTGTAGAGCTGGTTTAGTTATGACAAATTTCTTCAACATTTGCATGTCATTAAAGTATTTAATTTCTCCATCACAAATGAAACTCAGTTTAGCTGGATAGTGGATTCTAGGCTGGAAGTTGTTTTAGGATACTGAAGGTCAATGACCATCTTATTCTGGCTTGAAATGTTTCAGCTGAGAGATCTGCAGTCATTCTGATATTTCTCCCTTTGTAGGTGATGCTTTTCTTACATCTGGCTGCTTGCAGAATTTTCTCCTTTCTTAGCTTTGACAAAGTTAATTATAATGTGCCTATGAGATGCTTTATTTGGATTGAGTCTTGCTGGGATTCTGAAACTGTCTGCTATCTGAAGTTCTGTATCTCTTGCAATGCTTGGGAAATTCTCCTCCAAAATATCTTGGAGTAGAGCTTCTGTACCTTTAGGACCATCCTCTTCTCCTTTGGGAATTCCTATAAGATGAATGTTTGATCTTTTGGAGTCATCCCACAGTTCTCTCAGGGAATGATCAGTTTTTGCTCTCCATTTGTCTGCCTCTTTGAGTGTTTGGGAACGTTCAAAAGCATTGTCTTCAGTTTCAAAGATCCTTTCTTCTGCCTGGTCAACTCTATTGCTGAGAGAGTCTACCGTATTTTGGAGCTCCTCAACTAACTTTTTTGTTTCCTTGAATTCTCCTACCCTTTTTCTCATTATGTCCATATTTTGGTGACTTGGGCTTTGAATTCATTAATTTCTTGAGACAACTTTAGAACTACTCTTTGGAATTCAATTTCTATCTTTTCTTTCATTCTGTTTATCTTATTTGCCATCCATATTCTGAATTCGATTTCTGACCTTGCTGCCATTTGTCTATGCATGGCATCTTCAGTTGTATCTCCTTTGTCATTTCTTGGGGTGGGGGGTTAATATACTCTGGTTATTCATGTTTCCAGAGTTCTTCTGTTGGGTCTGCACCATGTTTATTTTCCACCATTTGGTTCTTAGAACTGATAGGGTGAGATTGAATTGCGGTTCCCAGGCAGTAGAGATAGCCCCTTACCAAAGCACTAGGCTTTGTAATTATGCCTTATCTCCTACAACCTTATAACGGCCCCTTTTAGAGTTTTAGCCAGAGACCCTGAGCACCTACTTGGTGAGATAACATAAGGTAGCTCTGTTTTGATATTAGCCAACCTCTACCCTATCTTAAGAAACCACAGTATTAGGTTTAAATCTCAACTGTGGAGAGATACAGACAGCTGCAGCGCCCAGCCCCCACCCTTCAGTTCTTCCCTGCTACAGAACTTTGAAGCTTAACATCAGAATGTCCCCGAGTGGACAGCCCCAGACATGGGTTCCAACCAAATTGTCTTAGGCAGTGCAAACCCTGCCCAACAGAGAGGGATTCAAGGGTCTCCAACAGTACAATGGGAGCCAGGGATCCACACTCCCACCAACCAGACTCAATCCACACTGTTGTCCACTTCTTTGCTCATAGGCCCAGCTGGTACCAGGGGTCAGACCCCCATCCACTGGTCAGAGCACACCCAGCTAGTCTCTGCTTGCCAGACCAGTGGAGTCAGGGGACCACACTTCCACCTGCCAGTCTCAGTCTACTACATGGCAAGCCTCTGTTTGCAGGCTCTGTTGGAGTCAGGGCACTGGGCCTGGCCCTCCGGTCTCAGTCCATACACAGCTAGCCTCTGCTTGCCAGACCAGCTGGAGTCAGGGGACCATGCCCCTGCTTGCCAGTCTCAGTCCACTGCCTGGCAAGCCTCTGTTTGCAGGCTCTGTTGGAGTCAGGGCACCAGGCCTGGCTCTCCAGTCTCAGTCTACACACAGCTAGCCTCTGCTTGTCAGACCAGCTGGAGTCAGGGGACCATGCTCCCATCTACCAGTCTTGGTTCACTGCCTGGCAAGACTCTGTTCACAGGCTGTATTAGAGTCAGGGCATCACACTCTGCCTGCAGGTCTCATTCCTCACCTGGTAAGCTTCAGTTCACCAGTCTAGCTGGAGACAGTAGACCACTCCCTAGCCCTCAGGTCTTGGTTCACACCCAGTAAGCCACTGTTTGAGGGTTCTGTTGGAATCAGGGGACCACACCCTTGCTCTCTGGTCATAGTCCATGCCTATCAAGCCTCTGCTGGCAGGCCCAGCAGGGGCTGGGGACCAGCCCTGTCTGCCAAACTCAGTCCACACAGGGCAACCACTCTCCCGCTGTGGCTCCCGCTTTGGGTGCTATCAGAGCTGGGGATTCTGCACCCTGTCCTGCCAGATACAGCCAGAACTGAGGGTCAACACTACCACTGGCCAGGCATAGTCACAACTAGGGGACTGCTCCTCCTCCCGCCAAGTGTCCCTTTCTTCCCATACCCTCTTTCTTCTCCGTTAGTCATAGATTCCATCCTGATGTTTGGTGATCCACACCAGGCCCAGTTCTCTCAGGACAAGACCAAACACTCTGTGCTCTGCAGTGGGTAGAACTTCAGATCGCCATGCAAGGGAGGAAAGGGTGGACTGGGAGTTTGGACTTGTCAGGAAAATATCTGTTAAATTTTATGCCTGGTGGGGCGGTGTCTAGGTTCATAAGTGACACCTCCTCAGAGAAACAGACCTTTAGTTCAGTGGCTCTCTCCAGCGAAGTAAAATAAAAGGTCTTTTGTTCCCTGCTTTTCCCTGCGGTGGCAGGTCACCTGCTTGGGGGAGGGGTCTCCCGTCCTTTCGTCGATAGGTTTGTACCTGTAATTTGTTTTCTTGGATGCTCTTCCTTGGAGTTATAGCTTGATGAACTTTGTTGGCTCAGCTCCCCATTTTTGGCTTCATAGAGATAACTTTCACTACAGAATTAAAAAATTTGGAAAATATGGGGAAAAATTTACAAACTCAATTGTACTTAGTGCAGACAGGAGGCTTGAGCAGGAAAAGGGTTCCAGTGGTGGCCTTGGCTCCTGTTCAGTGACTTTCTACCCTCACCAGCCCCCAGCTTACAGTGCCACCCTGGGGACACCTTCATGAGCACTCTTGGCTTTGCCTCTGTCTACAGAGTAAACATGGTTGTGGGGCTGCTGATGCTGCAGTGTGCAAACCAGCCTCCTCTAATGTTACCACCGAGGGCACAGATCTGCCCTTGCCCACTCCAGGCCTGGGTGGCCCCTTGTAGATTTGCTTTCTCTGAAGAGTTTGGTCTGATGAGACAGTCTCAGCTGATAACTGCTCCTCGTAGTTTTGAGAACAGAGATACTTCTCCATTTCATCTTGTCCCAGGGGGCCCAGCTACTTCTTCCATGGCTGTTCCTATAGTGCACAGAGCCACCTGCTCTTACCTGCTCTTTCTTAGCGCAAGCTTAACCTCATTTCCGCAGGGACTTGCTCCTGAAGTTCTCTGGGCCACCTTTCTCCTGTGCCCTCTGCACAGGCAGATCCCTTCTGTTAGTATCTGAGTATCTGCCTATCCTTAGGTAAAAAATTTCTTCCCTTGAGCTTGATTTCCAGCCAGAATGGCAAATTGAATTCATAGTGGCCTCTGCTTCTTTTTAAACACCCACTAAGATGACAGATGGAATGCTTTTAAAAGGCAGAAGCTTAAGTAATAGAAAGAGTAGACAACAGAACTTTGGAAGTTGGAAAGATGGACAAAGAAAAAAATGAAAAGGAGAGAGGTACATTGTGTGGTGTGTGTGCTATGTGTAGGGTACACACGTGTTTACATATTTGTTGTGTATGCATGTGCACATTTGTATGCTGGTGTATGATGTGCACATATCTGTATTATATGCAGGTGCATGTGTGTTTGTGTATACATGTGCAGGTATGTATGTGTCGATGTGCATCTGAATGGGTCTTGTGTGTATCTCTGTTGTGTGTGTGTGTTGAAGGCCCTGTGAAGTGAGTGTTCCCTAAAGTCTTAGGAATGGTCTTACCACATATCTCTGAGGACAGGGGTGGGATAGAGAGGGGTGGGAAGCCTGTCTGAGCATTGATCAGTCTCTTAGCCCCTTCCTTCCCTGGCTAACGAGTGCAGATGCCTCCCCTGGAGGGTGACCTGGGAGCCTGCTCAACAGCATGGGGCTGCCCTGAACTGAAAGTCAGTGTGGGATGGCTGGGTCCCTGGCCCCTCTTCTTTAGGCCCCCAGAACACTGGAAATCTTGGAGTGGATGTGGGCAGGTTCATGAGGCAGCAGGAAGGTGGTGGCCCCAGGGGAGGGGCTCCTAGAAGAGGTTGGAGAGTGTTTCTAGTGTGAGTAGGTCAGCAGGTAGTTGGCCCAAGGCTAAAGGTTTTTGGTGAAGAATTAACCACAGGCACGTGGAGCTTGGGAGTGGGGCCCATTTGGTGTATGCAGGGGGAGGTGAAAGCATGTATAGTGAGAATAAGTTGTTATCTGTCAGGCTAGGGTGACATGATGCAGCTGGTTTTTACCTCCAATCTCCTATTCTTACTGGTTTGTAAATTTAGCTACTCCCTAAAGATGCCCATGTTGAATAGTTTAGGAATTAACTTTTAAATTGGAAATGTTATAATAGATTATTTCTGAGTTGTGCTAATTATTATTTAAAATAAGGGATATTGGGCGGTGCCTGTAGCTCAGTGGGTAGGGTGCCAGCCACATACATCAAGGTGGAGGGTTTGAACCTGGCCCTGGCTAGCTAAAAACAACAAAGACAACTACAACAACAATAAGAAAAAAATAGCCAGGCATTGTGGTGTGCGCCTGGAGTCCCAGATACTTGTGAGGCTGAGGCAAGAGAATCTCTTGAGCCCAAGAGTTGTTTGAGGTTGCTGTAAGCTGTGACACCACGGCACTCTACCCAGGGCAACAGCTTGAGACTCTGTCTCAAAATAAATAAATACATAAAAAATAAATAGAATAAGGGACAGTATGATCTTTACTTTAAAAAATTAATTTGAGAAATTAACTTTTAAATTGGAAATGTTATAATAAATTATCACTGAGTTGTGCTGATTATTATTTAAAATAAGGGTTATTAAAATCTTTACTGTGAACCATTATGTTTAAAACTGTAATTTTGAAAATAGAAGAATAGAACAGTCTTTGAGAGGCTACTCTCACTCTTCTACAAAATCACCAGTCTTCTGATAAAGTTTGGTGGACCTGTTCCCATCTCTGCATGTTGGCTGACAGTGACAGGCAGCCAGACACTCTTTGTCTAGTAACATTGCTGGAAACCACGAAGGGACCCCTAGACTGCTTGTATAAGTACTGTGTAAGTGCCATACTGGGGGGAGCTTAGCAGTTGCCTGGGCCCAGAGGTGAAGTGCTTCCACGTTCCCAGCAGAGTTGCTGGAGACTTCTGGGAGTCTAGAGCCTCTCATTCACCTGCCATTGTGGTCACACAACCGAGGTCCACCTGTTTTATTCTGGTTGTGTGCTGAGAACTTCAGTTCTTATCAGTTCTTGTTTTGTTCTTGAAACATCTGGTATTTCTGTATCTAGTCGGTATTATAAAAGCTTAGGCCTTGGGTGCACACTGAGAACTTTAGTTCTTGTCAGTTCTGGTTTTGTTCTTGAAAAATCTGGTGTTTATATTATGGGAGCTCAGGCCTCAATCCCAAATGATAGGCCATTAGAGTGTATTCTGTGTTATTGGTCTCAGTATGGGTAATGGTCTATAACTAAAAGACAATGGAATTTTACTGTACATAGCCTAGGTGATATATCATCCTGACTCTGGAAAGAAATGGCCTTTAAGTGGATCCTTGAATTTTTATAATGATGTTACATTGTTTAAAGTAATAAGTCTGGTTAAAATACTTAAGTTTAATTCTTCTTGGTAGAATTTATGAGTTTAAAAGCAGTAATTAAAACTATATATATCTAATTTACAGACTATAAAAATGATTAACAGAAAATAACTTAAAATTATAACTAAAACCTAGGTAAGCTGCTAAGATTTAAGTAAATTAGATAATTAAAAGACAGCAAACATAAATTCTACTTTTGTCTATATATCTATTTGTGTGTCTATATATGTCATGTGCCTGAGATGTTTCAATATCAAAATATACAAAAGAAATTTAATTAATTGACTTTAAAAAAAGAAAAGTAAAGTAAATGCTTACATCAAATATTTTATCAAGAAAACAGAAAAAAACTCAAATGCCTTTTATTCTGGTGACTTTAATATTCTTTGATAAATAAAAATAGCTTTTAAAACTGTTATTAAAGTTCAGATGTTCAAAAATTATAGAATTGCCAACTTTCAATATTTCTAAATTTACTAGATTTGACTGTGAACTTACATTCTTGATTTTTTTTTTTTTTGAGACAGTCTCACTATGTCACCCTCAGTAGAGTGCTATGGCGTCACAGCTTACAGCAACCTCAAACTCTTGGGCTTAAGTAAGTCTCTTGACTCAGACTCCCAAGTAGCTGGGACTATAGGCGCCTGCCACAACACTTGGCTATTGTTTTTTGTTGTTACAGTTGTCGTTGTTGTTTTAGCAGGCCTACGCCAGGTTCGAACCCACCACCCTTGGTGCATGTGGCTGGTGCTGTAACCACTATACTATGGGAGCCAAAACTACATTCTTGATTTTTCAGCCTCTGAATTCTGAGGTCTAAATAGGTAGCTATCGTGAGACCTAAAAGACATGTAGTTAATAGCTAGGCCTGCAGCTACATGACGCAGGCTAGCCCACAGGGCTGGTTCTTCTCTGCTCCAACTTTACCTCCTGGCTAGTCTAAGAAAAACTAGACCCTCCTGTCTTTCTGATTTCTGTCTTCAACTGTGCTGATAGATAAAAACACAGATAAGACCTATTCTTTGCAGCTATCTCTGATGCCACATGGACATGTGAAACTTAAAAAGACCAGGAAAGACTTCAAGGATAGTGTTTATGTTGTGGTTTCAGAACACTTTTAAGTAACTTAAAACCTTAGAGTCATGTTATGTTTCATGAAATACCTAAATCATTTATAAAATGTAATACTTTGGCTGATTAGATTGAGAAAACTGAGTCTTTTCTCTGTCAAAATAAGATTTTATTTTTTGGCCTTTGAAAATCTTCTAATTATCAGTTTGACTAAATAAATGACTAACATTATAATAAACTATAATTCTGTTTTATAAAAAGTGGTTTTTGTGGGGTAAGAAAGATTAAACAGAAAAAAAAGACATTGTATAAAAAAAAAATCTTATGCACTAAAGTTTTGTCCTGAAAAGTGAAAGGGAGGATGAAACAGAAAGTTTAATATATTTATAAGTTTTCTGTACAGATAAATAGAACTTATAAAAGAAAATTTATTAAAAATTTACATGTAATCCAGTTGACTGTGCTTTATAAAATTTAATTACCTGTTTCCCCATAATTTAACAGGAAGTTTTTTTTTAACCTTTTCAATAAGTGGTCTGAAAAAAAAAATCCCTGTTTATTCATATTAAAGTTTTAACTGACTAAAAAAAACTGAAATTTAAAATGTTTAAAGTTTACACCCATATAACTTCCTTTATTGTCTTTAAAATGTTTTAACTTATGATCCTATTTAAACAAATGTTTTAAATCTTTGATATTTTAACAAACCTTTCAGAATCAAAACTCTAAATTCATTCTTAAAATATTAAGACCACTAAAAGTCTTAAAAAATATTAGACTTATTTGGTATATTAAAACTATATAAAAATATAGTCAAATATAAAAAGTATTGGTTAATTTTCAGTAAACTATGTTTATATGTATGTTCTAACATTATAAAATATGTCTGTCTTAATACATTATCAATAATTTTTAATTCATCTCAAAAAGTATTTTTATAACTGACTAAATTATTATATTCCAAAATTTGTCCTTCAAAAAATAAAAATAAAAATTTATACAACTTTCTGATAACTTTAAGCATCATATATACCATCAGACTAAAAAAAACTTCTAAGACTTTAATTCGAAAGCTAAAACAGAATAGAGATTAATTACATGAGATTGAACTGTTTTATGACTTTTTCAAACATAACTAATTCTTTCTATATTCTGTTTTCCAGAAGTCAAAAAAACCCTTTTTCCATATCTTGAGCTATTTATAGCCCATAATAATATATATATACATATATATACACAAAATTTAAAACATTTATTTTCTCTTTGTTTTCTTCAGAATTTAAAAACCATTTATTAACATTCTTAATTTCTGACAATATTTACATAAATTCAACAAAAATCTGTTTTCTTCTATAAGACACAGTAAAAAATATTGGCTATTTTACCCAAACTTTGACTGAAATAACATTTTCAGAAATGTACAGTCTCCATTAAAATATTAAAGCTGGCTTTATAAAGCCAATAAAAAGCCTGTTGAAAAACTGGCCAGATAACTCATCAATAACATTTCCTGATCTGCAGTAAATAAACAATGTCCCTTTCTGACAAGTCTGGAAATCCCAATTTACTTTAGAACTTTGAGAGAAACAGAATTTTCCAAATACATACATACCAATACCTAATGACACAGATAAATCCTGGGGTTGTGAGAACCTTTGAAATCTAACGTGAAATTCCTTATAAAATATTCAAAGAAAACCAACTTTAAAAGAAAGAAAAAGCCTGGACAGATAATAATTATTATTACTGTACTTTATGCAAATAATCAGATAAAATTATACTTTATTTTGATAATTTAATTAATTCTAGGATGATTTGTTTTTAGTAAAATGAGAAATTAGAGAGAGAGAAATATGATTAAAGAAATAAGAAACTGTGGCCCACCTACATTAAATTCCAGCCTTGTCTACAATATAACTTCATCAAATGAGACATAAATGTTTAACTAAACTGATGGGTTAACAGGATGAAAACTCTAGTGAAAAAATACAAAAGTACATACATTAATCAAATTTTCTCTGATTTTACCTTCCTGTGTCTTAGCCCTAAGATAACATATTAGGTTTTAATTTATAAAATTTTTTAATTTCAAAGTCGATGTGGAATAAAGAAACAAAGTTAAAAATATTTACTTTACTCCACGGTATAAGTCTGTGACATATTTTGGGATGACTGCCCCAGAAATAACATTACAAAACCTGACTGAAAATACTTGTCCCCATCACCAGACTATATACCAAAACCAATGTAGTTAAAAATTTGCCTGTGCGCTGATGTAATCCTAGCACTCTGGGAGGCCCAGGCAGGTAGATAGCCTGAGTTCAAGAGTTGGAGACCAGCCTGAACAAGAGTGATACCCTGTTTCAAAAAATAGCTGGGCCTTGTAGTGGGCACCTGTAGTCCCAGCTACCTGGGAGACTATGTAGAGGATTGAATATCATGCCTACTATAACAGTCACCAATTTCACAACTCATCTGAGGAATTACTGAGAACAAGACATTCTCCTGGCAAGCCTGGAAATCTTTTGTGACTTGGAAGGCAAGCCGCCAAGTAACTCAGTAATCCCACAAGAGCAAATTTCAGTCCTGCGGTAGCTAAGCCTGATGTTATACATTAAACATTTCATGGCAGTTCCTCGAAGGATTAAGTGGAGAAAAATTACATGTAGTCTATTTGAAGATCATTTCCTTAAGTACTTACTCTCTTGCCACCTTTGGAGGTCATTTCCTTGAGCAGTACTCTCTTTGCACCTATGAGATAATTTCCCTGAGCATGCAGCCCCTGTATGTCTTTTGCATGGTAATCTTTCTGCCCATTAATTATCTTCTCAATGAAAGGACTCTGAGAGAGGTGCTCAGGGCTCTTCCTGCACCTATGGGAAACACATCTCTTGCAGCTTATACTCTGAATCCCTGTCTTGCACGATCATTTATGCAGTCGTGATAAGACTGCGTGAACCCAAGAGTTTGAGGTTGCTATTGGTACAGGATTAGTGGGGCCCCAGGTTGGGCCAGGGAGGAGCCACCTTCTGTTTGTACATGGGACTCAGGGAGATGAGGGCTAGAGAATCAAGTGCTGGGGAGAGGGCAAAACTGTGGGGGCGTCCATAGATATTTGATGGAGACACGGCACAGCCTGCGCTACTGCACCTGGCAACTCCAGAACCATCCTTTTTTTTTTTGAGACGGAGCCTCAAGCTATCCCCCTGGGTAGAGTGCCATGGCATCACAGCTCATAGCAACCTCCAACTCCTGGGCTCAAGCGAGTCTCCTGCCTCTGCCTCCCAAGTAGCTGGGACCACAGGCACC